>JAPMLY010001702.1:0-60000 GCA_026401115.1 Tetraselmis chui
TTCCTGCGGTAATATGCGGGGTGTGTTTGTGTGTGTGCGTGCGTGTGTTTTTGAGTGGGTGTGTGGGTGGGAAGGGGGAAGGGAGGGGGTCCGATGATATTGCGATATCAGTTCGGGTTCGAAGACTTATCATCAAATGTCATTTCTCCATTATTCAGGTATATATTTAAGTATCGCTAAACCTTACTTGGACACATTTCCGGCCAGGAAATGGGGACACAACACGAGCATTGTTTCGAAAAGAAAAGGTTTCGGTGAACTTCCTGGCCAAACAGCCTTAATTTTGTGACGTACGAGTAGCGGAGCCTAAGCGGTGAGAAGGGGGCACACATCTTCTCTCGACACATATGTGCGCACCGTGCGCACCTAGTCACCCATTCTGTAATTAATTATTAGATTGGCACATGAGGAACGACACTTAACAGAATGCGGTACGTTTGAGATTTCCCTCATTTTCTTAGTCAATATACTATCGATACTAAGCGCGTTTCTTTCAAATTATAAATCGATCCCCAACAAATTTGCGCGTTCGCACCGGTATTCAAGTACCCCTTAGTACATGTCAATCTCAAACCAGTACCCACACCGTCCAATACCCTGGAAGGGTTACACTTTTTTTTGAAGGGTTTTCTGGAAGGGTTACAGATTCGTCTCAAGTGTCCCCGCGACAAATAAAAGAGTCCCGTGTCTTATCACTTTTCCTGTTGAAAGGCGGACTTGCATGTGTAAACTATGTTGTTTATGTCCAGCAAGGAGAGAGCTCTGAGAAATGGAAGTATCAGCACATGTCGGGAGACAAGCGAAACACACCATCCTTCCTTGCGTGAGTGATACGGGGACGGTCAGAATGCATTTTGGTCGATTGGTAAAATCCAATTGCATTCACCACTGTGTCTCACTAGATTGGGCAGTTGCTAATCACATCCCATTCATGACAATAATTACTGTACTCCCTGGCTCATCCTCTCATTGAATTCCATGTTCGTTGTTTTAATGGTCGAGAAAAAGAAAGAAAGGAAGAAAAAACCTAAGCCCGAGGAACAGGAAGGCATGCCACAGCATCAGCACTGCCTTCCTGAAAAGCGTCGCGGAGATAAGAACCCAGAGTGCCATGAAGAGCAGCAGAAAGACGTTGCATGAATTCTCGTCGCACATCCCCCAAAAAACGCCGAAACGGAAGAGAAGTAGATCGACGAACAAAATGCTGCATACGGACATAACTGTCAGAGCGCAAGGAACGAGAGTCAGCGGCCCCCATGCCAGGGAAGCGACGTACAGCCACCAAAATAGCCAAGCGATCGACCAACTCAGCCGCCATCGGCGCCAACCGGCCCCCATCCTCCATGGCGAAGGGGTAGTAGTCATGGACCGACTGAACCGAAGGCGTGCCAAGCAAAGCGGAAGTGCGGAGGTCCGCATCAAGTTTGCCTTGCTGAGCTCCCAATGCAAGGCTGCCAGGGAGTGGAAGGCGAGCACCTATACGAGGAACGTTGGTGTTCGTGCGAGCACTTGTAACCGTCACATCAACAACAAGATGGCGGTGCGGAGCCATGAAGTCCAACCAAACCACATCCCCAGGACGATCACGTGAAGCTCCCGACCGAATACGGCGGACCTCCAACCGCAAGTCCCGGCCCTTAGTAGCCCCCGCTTCAAGCATGAACTCTTCAAGCACGTGGACAATGCGGTCATGGAGTTGAATGATATACCAAGAGCACGGGCACCGGGGGATATGGTCCATGAGCATAGCGGCTGTTGAGCGCTCACCCGACATAAAGATGCCCGATACCGTCGACGAAGATCCATACCCGCGAGATTCTGAAGGGGCCTCATTGCACCGAGGGCATTTTCGAACATGAGCGGCGCGCTCCGCAGTCAAGCCAAGCACCCGGTGGGCTGCCATCATATAGCAATCGGATGGCACCTTGAAACTGGACTCATGTGAAGCGAAAAAGAGAGCCAAAGCCCCGCGACCCGTACCCGAAGTCACCCTCATATAGTCCGGTGGGGAAGGTCTGCAAAACGCCAAGAGGTCAAGGTAGGCCCGGGCACGAAGAATGCGCGAAATGCCCCGTTGGATGTGGCCCCCAGAATCTCCCAAGCGAGTAAGAGCATCGGGAGTCGGAAGTTGTAGGCTAGTCACTTGGGTAGCGGGTGCCACCGCATTGTTGACCGTAGATACCACCAACTCGACATCGGGCCCGGCATAATCAGAAAGGTTTTGGTTCAGTGTGTTAGTCAAAACCACAAGCTCCGATTCCGAAAACCCGCCCATAGTGGAGATAGAGTCGTACGAATTGCGCAATTGGACCGCCCACGGTAAAGTAGAAGTGGCAACATTCAGTAGTTCCTGTCGGATGAGACCGTACAAAGGACCTAGCGACTCGGACTCGTAATCAGTAATCAGGTTGGCGAGGGTCGCAGTGAATGAAGCATAGTGAGCAGGTTCGGCGTCGAGCTCGAGGGACGGTACATTAAGCCCCCCAAACTCCGCCGGGAGGGAGAGCTGTCGTTTAGCACAATTCAGTTGATCGAGTGTTTGTGCGTCCAAAGAAACGCCCAAGATTCGATAAACTGCCGCACGAACGGCCCTATCTGCAGTAGCAAGGTACGGTCGGCAGATATCTGGGGGGAGGGTGCGGAGCAAGAAACCATAGCGGCGTACCGCACACGTGATCATCAAGCGGAAAGCGGCGTGAGTCCCTCCGAAGTCCGACATAGCAAAGCATACAATCTTGTCCAAGAGGAGTTGATGAGCCTCAACGGTGTCTTGCAGCCAAGAGTGAACATAGTTCTCGTTATGAGACGCTGGAGGGCCGTCTGCCATCGAGAAATCCATCGCCAAAGGGGCTCCAAGGTTACTAGTACCCGTAACAACGGGGACCATCGCCCGTATCACCTCGACAAGTTCAAGGGCCGTATCCGGAGGTACCATGCACGAAGATTTGATTGGTTGAACATTCGAGCAGACTTTCCCCATTTCCTCCGTAGCCACCGTAATCACAGTCGGGACGAAAGGCGTTTTGATCAGATACTTGCCATCATCAGAAAAGGCTTGGATCGCCGCTGAATCCTTGCACCGTTCTCCAATATTCCGGAGGGGGGTGCTTATCGCCAGGTTGAACAAAAGCGGGCCAAGAGGATCTCCTTGACGGACACCCGTACGAGATTGAACCGTGCCGTGTAGGAGCGAAGCATCGTTGGGGTCGAAGTAATACACCGTGGAGTCCCGTGAATATATCATCTCAACCAACGGGATAATGGGATGCAAGTCAGGGTTCTTGTACAGCTCCGCAAGGAAACTCCGGCGGGAGATGGTGTTGAAGGCGTTTTCCAGGTCCAAGCTTAGAAGGCTGCAATCAGGAATAGCTTGTAGGCCAATGCGAGTGGTATGAATGGCTCGCTCGATACCCGCTTTGGTGAAAACCGATCGTTGTACAGGGCCAAGGTGGTCGGCCGCGACAGTCGCTATCCGCGCTATGGCGTGACAATGAGCTAACCGCGACAAAACGCTGCCAGCAGCCAACGGCCGGACTTTAGGAGCCTCACCTCGAAGGCGAGTGGCGTCGCGGTCAACCCCAGTTTGCTTGTGAAGAGCCCACCCGGTCGCACTCGCCAGAAAGTCCGCCGCAGCCTCGGGAATGTTTCCCGCCGAGTAGCGGTTAACCCACTTACGCCATGCCGGAACATTCAAGTCACGGACATGTTCCCATCGCCAGCCATCAACGTGGGGGGCTGACAAGCGAGGTGCTTTTCTCAAGACAAGGAGCATAGACTCCTCCCATATTTTGAGGCTATCACTGTCATCTAAATACGTGAGGGGTGGGCGCGCCGGGGGGGGCAGAGGGTCGGGGAGATCACAGTCTGGATGGGGAGTACCGGGAGGAGGATGCAACCGCTGAAGAGCGGCCAAAGCCGCGTCCGCGTCCTCCACCATTCCGAAGTCGGCTCCGTCTAGGGCCATCCGGGCCCGTCGCAACTGGCCAACTTCCACTAGCTCACGGGCCCGACGGAAGGCAGCACGGCGTCGGAGGTCACTTTCAGAAAGGCGAGTCGGTGGGTGGTGCTGCTCTCGTTGAGTGTTCTGGGCCCGGCGACGGCGAGAGCCCCCCCCACCCCGGCCCCGACCGCCGGGGCGTCTAGGCGCAGAAGCTCCCGGGCACGCACGTGCAAGCTCACCTCCATCTCGAATATCACGTAGAAGGGTGTCAATGCCCGTGAGTCCGTCCTCTCCGGACGTAGAGAACCAGAGACGGACTCGACGTTGAACCAGGGAGCGGATGCGAGCACCGGTCGCCGCCGGGAACGGTCGGAGGAGGAGGCCGCCAAAGAGGTGAATTGCCAAAAAAGCTCCAGCAGCCCGAGAGTCCGTTGAGGGAAGGGAGGTCGCATATTCGAGGGTGTCTTGTAGGGCAGAACGTAGGTCGTCTCTCGCTGTCGCACAAACCCCTCGGGCCGCAGTGACAGGTCTGAACTCAAGTAGACAAGCGACCGGGTCGTTGTCGGAGCACCATGAGGCAGGAGTAGCGGCCCGAGGGGGGGATCGGAGAGCAGCCTCTCGGCGGAGTGCAGCTGCAGATGAGGGCATAAAAGGTTGTCCATGAGGTATCGGGGGTCCATCATGTGTAGGGGGGGGAGTGAGGGGGGTAAGCTCCGGTTCGGCCCGGGGTGGGGAAGGGAGTGGAGCCAAGGGGGGGAGGCCACCCCAAGCAGGGGGGGGAGGGGTGACAGCCATTCGGAGGGGGCGTGATCCAATGAGCGGCGGCCGGGAGCTGCCAACATAGTCGTGGGGCAGCATTGGAGAAACGGGAGCAGCCACACAGTGTAGGCATGGAGCGGTAAGAGGGCGAGCTTGGGTGGCAGATAGAAGGTGGTCGCCCGAGGCACAAAGGGAAAACAAGGCCGGAGAGGAGGTCGCAAGGTGGCGAGCTTGGCGACGGTGTGCGGAAGTAGAGGGGCCATTGCCAATTATGAACATGTTCGTGTGTCTGGCGAAATTAGAGCGCCATTTACGCCCAGCAAACCGTATGCCACACGGAGCGCAAGTGTAACATTCCCCCCGCGACGGGGATAGAACACCCGATGCACTTAGGCCCGGTTCCGACCCTGAAGCTCCAGCATGGGCACCAACTGCAGCAACCGCATCTCGCCAGCTTCCAACAGCATCATCTCGCCGCCAACCAGCTCCAGCCCTCCGCCCGGCAGCAGAAGCACTCTGCCCATTGGCACCAGTAGCTGCAGAACCGGCACCGCTGTCAATCCTTTGCCCACGGGCTGTGGCAGCATCGGCGAGTCGCTGACCGGCACTTGCGGGAGCACCACTAGCAACGCCATCACCTGCTGGATCTCTCTGTCCAACAGCCCATGCCGCAGCAACCGGGCGCGGGTCAGCACAGGCAGGTGCAGAAGCACCACCAGCGGCCCTGCCACCAGCCACATGTCTGCGCCCACAAGCACCATCACCAACACTAGCAGCCCGGCGCGAGCGAGCTCCGGCAGCCGCAAGTCCCATAGATGTAGCAGTTGCAACAGATGCAGCACCACTCGCCGCAGTCCTCTGCTCATGGACACTGGTAGCAACGGCTGAGCGCCAACCACCACCAACAGGTGCCAAGGGGTCTCCGGCAGCAACATAGCCAGCTCTTTGCCCATTAGGACCACCACATGAAGTACCTTCACTACCGGCAGCAGTAGCAGCAGTAACAACACCCCAAGTTGTAGCCCTCCGCACATCAGCAGGAGCGCGCTGATCTCCAGTAGGAACGGCACTCTCCGCACTCCAACCAGCACCACCACGTGTAGCAGCATGAGCAGCTGCACCCTCCGTAGCAACACCAGTAACACCAACACCCCTAGATGCGGCTTTGCACACGCCATTCTCACCAGCAACAGTCGACCGCCGACCAACAGCCGCAGCAGAAGCAGCAGGAGCAACGGCGGCACCAGCACGACCATTATCTCGACGTCCGCCGGCTGCTGCAGCAGCAGCAGTTGTGCGCCGACCGGCACCAGCAACACCACCACCAGCAATAGCGACGGCGGCACCAACACGACCAGTATCTCGACGTCCGCCGGCTGATGCAACAACAGCAGCAGCAGCCATGCGCCGACCAGCAGCACCACCACCAGCAACGGCGGCACCAGCACTACCAATGTCTCCACGTCCGCCGGTTGCTGCAGCAACAACAGCAGCATCTGTGCGCCGAACGGCACCAGCACCAGCACCAGCAACAACAACAGCAGCACCAACCCGACCAGTATCTCGACGTCCGCCGGCTGCTGCAGCAGCAGCAGCAGCAGCTGTGCGCCGTCCAGCCCCAACAGCAGCACCAGCAGCAGCAGCAACAGCAACGGCGGCACCAGCACTACAAGTGTCGCTATGTCCGGCAGCTGCAGCAGCAACAGCAGCAGCAGCCGTACGTCGACCAGCACCACCACCAACAGCAGGAGCAGCAACAGCAATAGCGGCACCAGCACTACCAGTGTGTCTACGTCCGCCGGCTGCTGCAGCAACAGCAGCAGCAGCCGTGCGCCGACCAGCACCACCCTCAGCAGCAGCAGCAGCAGCAGCAGCAACGGCGGAACCAACACTACAAGTGTCTCTATGTCCGGCAGCTGCTGCAACAACAGCAGCAGCAGCCGTGCGCCGACTAGCACCACCACCAGCAGCAGCAACATCAGCAGCAGCTGTGCGCCGACCAGCACCACCCTCAGCAGCAGCAGCAGCAGCAGCAACGGCGGCACCAGCACTACCAGTGTCTCTATGTCCGGCAGCTGCTGAAGCAACAGCAGCAGTAGCCGTGCGCCGACCAGCACCACCTCCATCAGCAGCAGCAACAGCAACGGCGGAACCAACACTACCAGTGTCTCTACGTTCGCCGGCTGCTGCAGCAAGAGCAGCAGCAACCGTGCGCCGACCAGCACCACTCTCCGCAGCAGCAGCAGCAGCAACAACAGCGGCACCAGCACTACAAGTGTCTCTATGTCCGGCAGCTGCTGCAGCAACAGCAGCAGCAGCCGTGCGCCGACCAGCACCAGCAACAGCAGCAGTAGCAGCAACGGCGGAACCAACACTACCAATGTCTCTACTTCCGCCGGCTGCAGCAGCAGCAGCAACAGCAGCTGTGCGCCGACCAGCCCCAACAGCAGCACCAGGCAGAATCGCGACGGGGAGGTCCAGACGCGGAGGACCGGGCGAAAGGGGGAAGAGGAGAAGGGGAAGCCAGTCGGGACGGCCCGGGAGCAAGACGCGAAGGCCGGTCAATGGCCCGGTCGTCGGCCATAACGAGGCCCCGGGAGCAGCGTTGATCGCTACAAAACACGTAGAGCCACCCCCTCCCCAGCCTCCCCGCTACGAACAGGGAGGAGGGAGGGAGGGTGAGGAGCAGGCGGGGGCAACCTGCCTGAGCTCCGACGAGGTCCTTCGCCGACGAGGTCCTCCGACCGACGAGGATGGGGGGAATCAAAATACAATCACAAATGATCTGCAGCAGTAATTACTACTAATTCTTACGGATAGGGAGAAAGGGAAAAAGGGGAGCGGAACCAAAAGGGCAAGAGCTGATGCTGTGGCATGCCTTCCTGTTCCTCGGGCTTATGTATTTTTTCCTCATTTCTTGTTTTTTGCTTGGTGGCTTGTGCTGCTTTTTCTTGTAAGAAGATTATTGATTGATTAAAAAAAAACAAAAAAACAAGAGCGATGATTTTATTATAACAGCATTTATTACTGCCAATGTACAGCGTAAATTTCCATGCACTGTGGCGACCAGCAAGGAATTATGTCATGCCAGTACCTGGGTACCTGTACCGATCGACTGTATGAGCAGATGATATGTGTAGGGGGGCACAGGCACAAGTACCTTTATACGTTTTTCTCTTTAAAGAGAGTCTGACCCGACGATCTCATCTTTGGCGGATGTTCGCAAAGTTCATCCAATTACCGTCCATCTGCTGTACCTCTTCGTTTCACCTCCCATTTTCCCTGTCATCTTTAGTGTTCTTCTTGTAATAACCTGTAGAGGTTGTCAACTGTACCAGCAGCACTGCAGTTGCCGCGGCGATCAGTACAATTATACTGATCTGCTGTTGATACATTAGTAGATGGACGGGTCAGTTCGGCAGTAAAGTATTATCAGTCCTGCGTTGAAGATGGAAGAAAGAACTTATTCCCGGAGGGAGGTACATCGTCAAAATCACTCCGTAAAAAACCTGTGGACTTCATTACATCAGTATAAAGTTCTTACACAAGACAAAGTACAGGTAGTTGAGGCCACCAATCAAAACGAAGAAGTAAAGAGGAAAAACCCTAAAGCCCGAGGAACCGGAAGGCATGCCTCAGCATCAGCACTGACTTCATTACGCCAGTACGGCTTTCCCAAGGTGGGAATACTGGCAACAAAGACTTTGCGTGTGCATCATTGAGGCACGTGACTCGCAGAAATCGGTCCGCAGCGTTTAGATCGAAAAACCAAAGACGGGGAAAACAAGAAAAAAGATAACGCCATTGATAGGAAATTCCATTTCCGAAGGGGCAACAGCAAATCAAATACGAAATATAGAATCACTGATATGGTGAGGATAATCGCAATCTTGCGGAGAATGAATTACTAAACAGAGAAGCTCACCACTACATGTTTACTACAATGATGTTGAGTAACTGGCTGCGTGCACATGCTGTTGCTGCATCCTTCCTGTCTTCGCCATTGCCAGCTACCGCTTCGACATTGTAAGCAGCCCTACTATTTCCCCCATTTTCCCTATTGAGAAGGGCATTTGTATTTTCTCGAATTGTTCGAGCCATGTAAAACAAACCATGAAAACTTTATCGGATGCCTGGAAACATCTCAGAGCTAAGAGGGTTCCACGGGGGATAGGGACGCATGGTAGAGGGTAAGAGTCCACCGCGGTAATTTTACTAGTGAATTTCAAGCAATTATCGAAACTTGCTGTTTTCTATGCTGCATGTATTTAGTCATAGAACTCACACTTCGTACGTCAATCTATTGATTGATACTGCATTACAAGGATGATGTTCTATAAGAAGCACTATAGGAACGTGGACATGGGAAAAGGGGGGAGAACCAAGAGGGCAGGAGTGACAACAAGAGGGTCATGGGATAGAAGGCACGGCAATCAAATGAAATTGAATTGAAATGAAGTTGTTTATAAAAATACCGAGTTAACGGCTGCTATCTATCGGAGGACCCGCGACCAAACCATGGGGTTTCTTCAATTCACATGGTTTGCGACGTTAACCACAAATCCCAAACTCTCGATATTGTACAATGTCATAACTAATGGCACTTCAACACCGTCAAATTCATCCAATACACCGGTTTTGAAATTTTGCGTGTTTTTGTTTGAGTGCTAATATTACAAAAAATGCGTCGCTAGTCTCCACGATGCGCGGCTTTGCTGTTGCGAGGGCTCGGATTGGCTAAGATGGCATCCAACCATATTGATCAGCATGTGCTCGTCGCGACGGGCCTACTTAGCCTCTTCTCGTGTGCGACTCCGGTCGTGCCGGATGTGACGAGTATTGTCTTGAAATAGTACATTACATGGCAATTGTACAAGTACTCGTTAGTGATTTGACCCGTACTTTTCCATCGGAAGAACGTATTACGTGGTCACGTTGCCAATGCGATTTAGCGAGGGCATTGTTTAGAATTGCACTATCATTACCTCCCGGTACGTACATGTACGCTCAGTTAGTGCAGCTAGCTACATATGATGCCCTAGTCATTTTTTTCGAGACATACGAGCTGCGTCGCTCGTCTATTCATAACGTTACGAGAGCCCTAGCAGATGGCACGAGGACCATGCGAGAACATGTGCAAGCTAGCAAGGCTAGACCTATTTATAAGCCTAGTGCATTATTGGAGGGAGGTGACGAAATCATTTAATCAATCCCTTTGTTCAATTACAATATATTATTAAACACTCGACAATTGCCTATCTTCCATCTCCCTCTCTATTTGCACTTCCAACAGCAAAAGCAACAACAAACATACTGTATTTAGCTTTTGATAGGAGAACTGTGTTGTAAGTAATTCCTAATGCAGATTAGTTACAGAGAGCTAATGTATGCTCTGATAGAAGTCCTTATGTACAGGACATCACCTAGAATGTCTGAGCGCGATATCACAAACTAGCGTACAGACAGCTGACAGCGACAGCTGAAACACACTCTTGTCTCGACACCAGCCGCCACCCAAGGCTGGTCGTGTAGCGTACCTGTAACCATCACGTTACAGTATCTTCCTTATCGAACCGTGCATACCACGTTCAACAGGTTATGGAGCCCTCCACCTGAAGGTTACGCGAGACGACAGTGCCTTTCGGCGTGCAACTTGGACACTCGCCCGAAGGCAAAGCCATTTTTTTTTTCGAATAATCATACTTTACTCTGTATATTTATTTCCACTTTCTCAAACACTACTCTACGGAACAGCCCCGCTACCACCTACTCTACTCTACGCCACGACGACCTAGCCAACCACACAAGCGCACTCGCTTGTGTGGACAGGGTGCATACAGGTCCAAGCTGGAGTGGGGAAGGGGGGAGCATTGTGAGGGTGAATACTCATACACAGGGTGCACGACAGCTTCAGCCGTAACGTAGAGCAGCGGACATATACACCTGCCTGTTCTTGCCTCGGCTGTCACTGTGCCCCACACTGGGTGGAGGATACGAAAAAGGTGCATTGAGACACCCCGGGGCAACAGGCCGACGGGTCGGCGGGCATCAGGCCGTCTCTTTGTATACCGTCGTTAGGCACAGTTACCGCTAGTGGATTTTTTCCACTGTCCGGTTGGGTACTCGACCCTTTTACGATGGCGCCAAAATCAAAGCCGGCACCTACCGCATCGGCCGCCGACTCGGGTGTCGACTCCGGCACGTGCGACACTCCGTTGCCCGACTCAGCCGGCGACAGCATTCGACTGGTGATGGAACAGCTACAGCTGCTCCACGCCAGAATGGACGACCAGGACCGGACGCAGTCGGAGCTTCTCCGTCGGGACGCACTGCGCGATCACCCGGTGCCTATCGACACGGCGCCGTTCCAACCTGTGCCCAACCAGTACCGGCCTGCTAGCGACCCCGTGCCTACTCCGGTACACGAGTACCCACTCCACAGCAGCGCCAGCCGCAGGCCCACGATCGACCCGGAGTTCGTTGCGATGACAGCAGACTGGGCCACCAACTTCGACGGTGACTCTTTTTCCCGGTCTTTTCGCATGGACGCTCCGCTTATGCCGAGGACGGGTGAATTCAAGACCTGGAAGCGCGACTTCCTGTCGTTCCTTTCGATTAAGGGGGCTGCACTGATCCCTCAACTTGCTCTTTCCTCCTCTGGCGTGCCTCTGAATCCAGTCGCTCAGCGGTTCGCGCACGCGATGCTCGTTCAGTGCTGCCGCCAGAACAAGCCAGCTGCACAGGCCATCGCGGGGGTCCCCGCTGGACGACTCGACTGCGGGACAGCCGCATGGGAAGTGTTGTGCGAGAGACTGGACGCGCAGTCCATTTCACGCACGCTGTCGCTCCTGGACCGCATGATGGTTCGTCAGGCCTCTGGTCAATCAGTCTCGGCATACGTCCACGCTGTGAAGCAGTGCTTCGATGAGCTGAACGAGTGCCTGCAGCTGAAAGATGGCTCTGCAGCCATTCACCCCCACGTCCTCGCCCTGGTCATGATTCGCGGTCTGTCGAACGTTGGGCAGTATGGCCAAGCCAAACAGTGTGTGATTAATGCCTTTGACACCGACTTCATCCTGTCAGCCGACAAAGTGATGGGGAGCATTATCCACCAGGCTCAAAATCTTGATGCAGATGTCTCCAACAAGGGGGACACTGCTGATTCCGGGCCTGCGGTCAATGCCTTCCTTGCGGATCGCAAACGGCAGGGTGGCCGTGGCGGTGGGGGATGGACCGCGGACAAAAAGAAGTCCAAGTTCGCAATGAAGTGCGGGGCCTGCGGAGACCCAAACCATGTCTGGTCGACCTGCAAAGCGCCGGATGCTGATGTCCTCCGCTGGACACTGGCCAAGCGCAAACAGATTGCCGAGAGATACGCGGACCAGCCTCCCCCCACTGCACACCTCAGCCACCTTTCTGCTGCTGAAGCATCTGAGGGACATGCTCCCGCTGAGGACGCACTGGAATACGACATGCAAGACGAGTATGACGACACTGAGGTCAGTACGTCCTTTGCCTCAGTTGCATTCACGTCTGCTGCATCTCGTGTTGCCGACCTGTCTGAGTACTGGGTAGTTGACTCTGCCTGCTCCGTTAACTTGACGTCATTTCGGTCGGATTTTTCGGAATTTCATCCATCCTCCCGCCGCAGCACAGTTGGTGGTGTCGGTGTCACGGTCCAGGGCAGTGGAAAAGTCCGCATCCCCATTTGCCTGACCTCCGGTCGAACAGTCTTTCGGCTCGCTCATGCCCTGTACACCCCTGACTTGTCCTCTCGATCAGCGCAACGTATCAGTCGTCTCCTGAGTGTCAGCTGGATGCAGCAACACTCAGGGTGTGCGTTTTCTTTCCCTACAGACACTGACTCTGGCACTGTGCGTGTGACCACAGGAATGGGGATGCTAATCCCGTCGGGGAACGGACTGTACCTCCTCCCGAGGTCGCATGCCTGTGCGGGGATGTCCTCGCCCACCGTAGACAGTCGTAGCCAGAACTCTGTCGCACTTGCTGCTGAGTGCGACGCTGCTTTGTGGCACAGTAGAATGGGGCACCTGAACATGCAGAGCCTGCAGGCTCAGCATTCTCATAACACGGTGTCTGTACCGGTTATGCCTAGTTCTGTAAAAGATCTCGCCTGTGAGTCTTGCAATCTGAACAAAGCCACGTCTGCGCCAAAAAATCGCACAGCATCTCAGAAGCCAGCCGCCCCGCTTCAACACATGTCGTGTGATCTGTGGGGTCCTGTCAGTGTACCCTCCCCCTACGGCCTGCGGTATTGCCTGCTGGTCATCGACCACCACACTAACTTCATGTGGGTGCGGTTTCTGAAGTCTAAGGATGAGACGTGCGCGAAACTGGAGACCATCCTCCTGGACGCGCGGCATACTCATGCCCGTTATCACTCACACCTCCATGCATTTGCACCGTTTCTGAAATTCGACTCAGACTCGGTTTTCGAGGCCGCGAACACGCAGCTCATGTGCGCGAGATTGGGTTTCAGCACTCAATTCTCGGCGCCCTATGCACATCACATGCTTGGGAAAGCAGAACGCCCGTGGCGCACACTGCGTGACTGCGCGTCCTCAATGCTTCACGCCATGTCTGTGCCTAACAGCATGTGGTCATGCGCGATCAGCACTGTGGTCCACCTCCGTAACCGTACTTACAGTCGGGCTGTTGGCCCGTCTGGGGGGGTCCCTGTCACCATTCTCACAGGCGCAGTCCCTGACGCGTCAGTATTTCGCGTGTTCGGATGTGCAGCATTTGCCAAGGTACCTGATAACCTCAGACGGAAACTTGGCCTGAAAGCGTTCCGAGGTGTGCTGGTGGGGTACTCTCATAACTCCCCAGGGTATCGTATCTACAACCCCGCGACCAGGCGCATCACCACGTCTGTTCACGTCAAGTTTGAAGAGACTGTGCCCGGGTTTGGGACATCCCACCCTGTCGCCTCGTCGATTGATGTGTGTGCAGACACAGAGGCTCTCCCCATTTCCCCTGAAAGTCACCCACTCCCAGATCTGACCCTGGACACAGATGACACAGGGTGTGTGGAGGAGGTCGACAGACCCGCTCGCCCTCGCGGACCGCCTACTCGCTATGGGGAGTATGTTGCCCATGTCTCTGCTGTGCCGCGCGTGTGTGTCACTGACTCGTGTGAGCACGACCTGTCCGACCACATGGACGACATTTTTCCACTCCCTGACTTCTCCATGATGACAGCTCAGCCACGTCACAGGTACTCTGAAGGACCTGTGAGTGATGTCGCTATGGTGTCCGCAAGCGTCTGTGTTGAACCCACATCCTACAAGGATGCCTTGGTTAGTCCACAGTCCGCGGAATGGCAGACAGCCATGCAGGTGGAATTCAACTCTCTGACGTCCAACCAGACGTGGGATCTCGTTCCCCTGCCCGCTGGACGCCGCGTGGTC
The DNA here is from genome assembly GCA_026401115.1 of Tetraselmis chui. Classification (NCBI taxonomy): domain Eukaryota; kingdom Viridiplantae; phylum Chlorophyta; class Chlorodendrophyceae; order Chlorodendrales; family Chlorodendraceae; genus Tetraselmis; species Tetraselmis chui. The sequence goes on from JAPMLY010001702.1 coordinate 14,131, forward strand.
AACAGCATGTGGGTCTACAAGGCTAAAACAGACGCATCTGGTGCTGTTTCTCGATACAAGGCACGATTTGTCGCAAAAGGCTGCAGCCAGCGCGAGGGGATTGACTACACGGAGACGTTCTCACCCGTCATCCGACTAGCTAGCCTCCGCGTCTTCTTCAGTATTGCCGCTGCTCGTGACCTCGACCTGGGCGGTCTCGACATCGACACGGCGTTTCTGTACGCACCCATCAAGGAGGATGTCTACATCAGACAGCCCCTGGGGTTCGATGACGGTACCACCAATGTCTGTCACCTCCGCCGGTGCCTATACGGCTTGAAGCAGTCCCCCAGGGAGTTTAACGAGCTGCTTCGCGACTGGCTAGTCTCTCAAGGCTGGCGCCAGCTGATCTCTGACCCATGCATCTACATCTTTGAGGCCGACGGCGTCTTCGCCATGATTGCCCTCTACGTGGATGACATTCCTGTGGCGTGCAACAACACCGCCTGGCGGGTGGCCTTCACCGCGCTGGTGCGATCCCGATTTGACATCAAGGATCAGGGTGACCTGTCCGACATCATCGGCATGCACATCACCAGGGACAGAGCGGCGCGCACCATCAGCCTCGATCAAGGCAAATACGTGCGCGAGCTGCTTGAAAAACATGACATGGTGGACTGCAAACCCTCGTGTCTCCCGATGGACCCCGGTTTTTTGGCTGCGCTCTCCAAGCAGACGGCTGTACCCCTCACAGGCGCGGACCGGGACGTTTACCCGAGTCTGCTCGGCAGTTTGCAATATGCCGCTGTATGCACTCGCCCGGACGTTTCGACCGCGCTCAGCATTCTGGGCTCTGCGCAAGCGAACCCTACAGTGGCCCACATGCAGGCCCTTAAGAAAGTGTTGCGCTATCTTAAAGGGTCTCCAGCCATGAGCCTGACGTTGGGGGGGGGTGAGGACAACACTCTCCAACTTACAGGCTTCGCTGATGCAGACTGGGGCAATGACAGTGTGACACGCCGGTCACGATCGGGATTTGTTTTTACACTGGGCAGAGGTGCAGTCAGCTACAAGTCTAGAAAGCAGTCCTGCGTCGCACAGTCAACATGCGAGGCTGAGTACTACTCAGCAGCGGACGCGACTAAGGAGGCCATCCATATTCGACAGATGTTGTCGGAGATCTTCAGTCGACCTGTCAGCGGGACGACCACAATCTGGGAAGACAACCAGAGCTGCATCGCCTATTCGCAGAATGCACTGGTGAGCGAGAAGACCAAGCACATCGACCTGAAGTATCATTTCGTGAAGGACCACGTACAGCTGGGGACCGTCAAACTACGGTACCTACCCACCGGTGACATGGTCGCTGACATGCTGACCAAGCCACTACCTGGACCTGCACTCGTGAAACACAGGAGCGCCATTCTGGGGACATCTGGACCCATGCAGCGACACACTTTGTAGAAGGAATTCTGTAATCACTTCCATCTGGTCACAAGACACACCTTAGCTATCTTGAGGGGGAGTGTTGTAAGTAATTCCTAATGCAGATTAGTTACAGAGAGCTAATGTATGCTCTGATAGAAGTCCTTATGTACAGGACATCACCTAGAATGTCTGAGCGCGATATCACAAACTAGCGTACAGACAGCTGACAGCGACAGCTGAAACACACTCTTGTCTCGACACCAGCCGCCACCCAAGGCTGGTCGTGTAGCGTACCTGTAACCATCACGTTACAGTATCTTCCTTATCGAACCGTGCATACCACGTTCAACCGTGTTCATCGTCCGGCCTGTCGGAGGTTCGAAAGCCTCAGACATCAAGCTTGTGTTACAACGTGAACCCCGCACTTGTAAAACTTGGTTCCTTTCGGGTCTATTTTACCTAACGAAGAACTTGTCGATACGGCCTTACGCGGACTGTTTGAGGAAACCGGCCTTACCTTGATTGCTGATGCTTTTACGTTGTTGAGTGGCAACGCCGTTCGAGTGCCAAGTACCGGTTTGTCTACGGATTTTCAGCACCCGTTCCGGTACCTTACGTCAATGCTAACCCGTGTATACTTGCTTAGGTTGATCAAGCCGTTAGTGCTCAGTCGACCATTCATCATGATGTCACTTAAGTCGTTCTAGCTACGGTTGACAGTGACGGCTTGCATCTTACGCCGTCTAAGATTGGACTTGTGAAGGAGATTCAAAGTAAATACGAACTATAACATTTTGCTACGTGGCTCAATGGCTGTCGTTCCGAGAAATTGTGGTGTCTCGATAGCTCTTTCTTCACGAAGATGCCTCGCTAACGAAGCCGCTCCTCTTTTACGCTCGCTTTACAACTGTCGACCTTGGTCTTATGTGGATGTTGATCAAGGGCTAGATTAATCAGTTATGTGGAGAGACACCCATTGACTTACGCATGGAGTTCCGGTGATGACAACCACTTCTGATGATTTGAGCGTAACACTGACTGAGACGCAGCGTAAGGCAGCGATGAACGCCCCATACTCGTAAGGCCAAGACGCGCGCAAGCTTTAAGAGTAGTTGGAGATGCAGCCTCAACTACACTTCGTCATGTTCGGCATCAAAGCTGACTCGTACAGTGTCGTCGTGCGGGTTACGTCTCAACTTTCTGGGCCTTTGAACACTTGGTGGTTAGACGATAAACAACATAGTTCGACTCTAGACGCTTTCGACTCTTTGGTCACAGAGATTTGCAAAACGTCTCTTTGGTTAACATCGGGGATGACTCGACTAACGCCTTGATTGGACTTACCCAAAGTTCCTTGAGTTACGCCGACTACATATTACAGTTAAACGATTTCTTGCCGATGTCTAGACAACCTCTTACGGACGACTTTAAGTGCGTTCGCTTCATCAACGGATTGGCGAATTTTCAGCTTTAGATTTAGGCTGAGTCCCATCGCTCCCAACAAAAGGGCTACACGATCTCTCTTGAGGAGTTACAAAACTTCTTGAATGACCTCGCGACCGAGTCGCATCATCGAGGCCGTGGGATGAGCACACTCACCATGTATGACAACCCTAGAGGTAGCCGACCCTCCAAGAAGCGCGCTTTCGATGACCTTGAACCTGTCGGCAACAAGGACCGTCAACGTGGCGAAAGGTTTTGTCTTGGACGTAGTCGTGACAACCGAGGAGGCACATATCGACCTTCTTCGAACTCTGGCCGATTTGATTTCAATGCCATCACGAGAGCTTTGACCCCTCAAGAGCGTTAGCGGCAAGCATACGAGGGACTTCGCTTCAAGTGCAACAAGAAGGGGCACCGGGTCTTCCAATGCCCGGAGCTGAATGGCAAGGCGCCAGTCGGCACCCCCAACAAGCAGAAATGATGGTGGCAATGGTGGGCTTCGGACGAGCTGGAGGAGCTTGCTTCATTTTTTTGCCATCCTACAAGAAGATACATTGTTAGCGACACATGTGGAGGTTCCGACTTCGACACCTTCATCGACTTATGTAGCGACATTTGCTAAACTAATAGCACGTCGTCGTCGTCAAAGCAAGCAAAGCGAGAGTCATAGGCGTGTAAAACCCACACCTCCGATTGATCGGAAATTGGTCGACTCCTTTTTGAGCCTCTCCACACACGATTCAGCTTCACTTTGGAGGGTTTTGCTACTGACGAGGGTTGTACTCGTACATTTACTTACATCATTGTTCGCCGAGTGACTGTGTTTGGGAGAGAGACTTAAGTGGGGAGCGCGTGTTGTTTAGCCAGCCCTATAACTCTGGGGGTTGGCGGCACATATGGCACGTCATTCTGAGAGTTCTTGTCGTATAGCTCAAGCATTTACGATGGCCTTGTTTGTTCTACCTAAGTGGGCTAAGCTCATCGACCTCACTCGATAGTCGAAAATGTACCAAGAATTCCCGGCCATGACACAACTGTTTACTCGTAAGTCGGTAAACGACCCAACTCATCAAATTTAAGTTGAAAATAAAATTGTTTACAACATGTACCGTATGCGCCGGTTTATAAAAATTACCGTAAGCGCCGGTTCCTATCTGTGGGCCCTCCTAACTATGCCATACATGAAACTTACAAGTCAGGGCTAGACCGTTAACCACAGAAGTTCAACCTCTCCAAGGGTGTTCGGGGGTTTTACTCCCCCCGGGGAGTGTGCGGTACGAGGTGATGGCTGCGTGCAATTAGGGCCGTGCGAAGGTGCAGTGTGTGGAGGCGTGGCGAGAGGTCGTGCGAGACTTGATGCGGAACACAAGTAGGAGATGATGTAGCCATTGGACAGTGTGCGTGTGGAGTTGTGCAATGATGCGAGACGAGTCGAGTCGTACTTTGGAGATGAGTTTGTTAGGAAGGTCAGTGCGGAGCGGGTGTGTAGAGAGGTGAGACTTGCGATGGTGGATGAGTGCGGAGTACTTGTGCGGCTCATGACAACGGGGAGGATGTCGACGTCGGTGCCCGGCCAATGGCTGCGGATGGCATTTGCGAGGGGTGTGTATTTGGCGCGAATCAATTGGGCTGTGTGGGAGAGGTTATGGTCCGTGCAGTACTTCCATTCCCCTATCTGAATATTTTTTATTGATGAGTATGGCGGCGACCATTTGTGTGACCGACGTAACGAGGTTCGAGGAGGCGGATAAAGTCGGGTTTGTGCGCCGAGGGTCGAAGCGCGGGGGGGGGGGAGAGTCTCGGGGGGGGGGGGAGGGGTGGCGGGGCACGAGGTAAGGGAGTCGGTCGAGAGACCTTCGTCAGCAGCGACAAGGCGGGTGGGCATGTGGGGGGGGGAGGGGGGTGACAGTCAAGAGGGATGTGGGTGGGTGTGGGGGATGTGAATGATTTGATGGGCTTGTTACCGAAGTCTGCACTGATGGTCTCCCATCGTCCTCCGTTGTGGCGTTCCAAGAGGGAGAGTAGGAGATGTAGCGCGCTGTTGTGGCGGTCTAGTCTTAGGCCAGACATAGTGGGGCAGTTACCGACCGTGTGGCCGTTGCTAGTATTGGCCACACATAGGGCAGCGTAGGGTGGGGTTGTGTGTGAGGAGGCGGGTGTTGTGGACTCCCCAAATGAATTCTTGCTTGTGGAGGAATTGGATGTTGGTGAGTGTTGCGTGTTTTTTGTGGAAAGTGAAGTCGGCGCCGTCCTCCGCGGCGCGGGCGAGGAGCGCGCCGTGTTTGGATGTTTGTGAGAGGGGAGTGTGAGTGATGTGTTTGGTGCTGTGGGTGTGAGCTTAAGTTTTGAGGTCTGTGTATCTGTAGGCTAGGGGTTCCCCTAGGGTTTGTGGAATGAGGGTGTATGGCCAGGTATAGTGGCCTATCGACACGTTTGAATAACCTGTGGTGTGTATCGTGTCCGGTGGGTGTCCATCTACATCTTGGTTAGCAATTGTGTCTGCGAGGTCGTTTCCTAGTGAGTGGCTGTGTGCTTCAAATTTGCCTAGGTGTCTGCGAATGCATGCGTTGCAGCGGGTTTTGAGGGTGTGTGTGATGGAGAGGAGCGTATCGCGGTGGATGTTGTGTGTGTAGGCGGATGGGCAGTTCATGTAGACTTGTATGAGGCGGAGGGAGCACGCACGGTCATTAAGGAGGTGGGTGTGGCCTAGTTGGAGGCCTATGTCTATGCCTGCAAACTCAGCGCGATTGATGGTGTGTGAGGGAGGGGTTGAGGTCACCAGAATTTTGATGCGGGTGTCCGAGGCGGGGTGGGTGGCTGCTGCTCCGAGGGGGGAGGAGCCTCCTTTCTTGGAGCCGTCAATGTAGACGAAGTCCTGCGAGTTCCATGCAAGATTTCTTTTGGTGGGGGAGTATGTTAGTTTCGTGCATTCCGGGAGGGAATATGTAAGGGGGTGGGAGTGGTTGGGGGGGAGGTGGTAGATGCCTACCGAGTGGGGTGAGTAGGTGTCGAGGAGGTGTGGAGGTGGGATGGTGATGGTAAGGTTGGGGAGGTGTGTGTTGTAGATTGACTCGAGTGTGTTGTGGAGGGCACTCATGGCTGTGTGTGAGGGTAAAGCGGAGAGTGCGAGGGGGTTGGCGACGAGGTAGATGTCGACCATCCCTCGCGTGCCGAACGGAGTGGGGGTGGGGGTGCCTGTGTGTTGGTCGGGGGGTAGGAAGGTGGTTGCGTCGTTGGGAAGGGTGTAGAGGTGGTGGGTGTATGGGGAGTCGATGTATTTGGAGTGTCTGTATGGTGTGTGTTCCCATCGAGGGAGTATGAGGATGGTGGCGTTGGGTGTGTGTGATGTTGTGTGGTGGACGCTGGTGATGGCGTGTTCCATGGCGCGGCGCATGCATTCGTGGTCGTATTCTGGGATGGCTATGTTGGTGCCGTGCCATGTGTGTGGGGCGTTGCTGCCGCTTGATGAGAAGACTATGTCCTTGGGGTAGAGTGAGTGGTAGGTGTGAGAGTGGAGTGATTTGTTGAGGTGGTCGGAGTAGAGTTATGTCAGGATTTGAAATGTGGTGCGGGGTGCTGTGAGTAGGTCCTTTCTAGTGGCCCATCAGTTGCGTGTGGTGGTGGCGAGTGTGGGTGAGTGGATTTCTGAACGGGAGCCTAGGCGAGGGATGAGGTGGTAGACCTGTTGTAAGTAATACCGCATACGTATTAGTTGCAGATAGCTACTGTAAGCTATTCTAGATATGATTAGTACATGTCTAGATCGGACATACCGATAAACTGTTTGACTCGGTACAGAGCTGTCGCTAGGCTACTGCTCTCTCACTTCTGTTGTCCCTACACCACGCCTGTAGGCTGGTTGTCGCCTTAACTGTTCCGTTTGCGGGACTGTGACTGTAACTACGTTTGCGTACGTTATCTTCCACACTAACTGTGTTTGCATGGTTCAATAGGTTATGGGCCCCCGCCTCACGTCACTCACGCGCGACAACCTGGTTCGGCGAGCTGCGATCGACAGCTCTCCCGCAGAAGGCAAGTTTCCTTAGACTCCTAGTACTTTCAACCTGTAGTCGGCGGTATCGCTAGTATAAACTGCGATTTTAAAACCCGCCACCACCCCTCTTAAGTCAGCCACCCGACGGAGATAGCCAGCCACCCACACCGACGCACTCGTCGTGTGTGGCTAGGGTGCACACAGGTCCAAGCTGGAGAACGGGGGGGTGCACTGTCGGGTGAATACGCATCCACAGGTCGCACGCCAGCCGTAGCTTACCTTTTATTTTTATTTTTTATCCTCGCCTAGCGAATCACCCACCAGCGCAGCGCAGCGCTCCACCTGTCCTGGCCTTGGCCTCGACTTGTGCCCCACACTGGGTGGAGGATACAGAAAAGGTGCTCTGAGACACCCCGGGGCTACAGGCCGAGGGGTCGGCGGGCATCAGGCCGTCTCTTTGCATACCGCTGTTAGGCACGAGTCCGGCTAGCGGTTTTTACCGCTGCCTGTTTTTCATCCAGCTCTTTCTTTTTTGCCCTCTGTCGAAATGGCGCAAAAAAACCCGCCTGTTTCACCTGTTGGTTCCCCTGAGTCAGGCTCTCACCAGAGCACCCTCGATCACCCCCCAGATACTCTCGCGCTGCTCGTTGCGCAAGTGGCGAGCATAACAGCTCGTCTCGACTCGCAGTCGGCCGAGGGTGCTGTTGCTGCTGCGGGTACTAATCCGCACCCCCCTGTAGCTCAGCGCCGCCACGATGCCCCACTCGAATCCGTCCGGGACAGCCACGACGGCCACACCCTCCACCTGCTTGAACATCCCCAGCCTGGCTTCGTAACCCCGGACGCAGAAACACTCTTTGCTGCTGCAGCCCCTGTTGGCAACCCCACAGTCGCACAGCGCCGCCACGATGCGCCCCGCGAGCCCGCGCGTGCCGATGCGCACTACGACCCCTCGCGTCACGACATCCGGGTTGATCACCTCCCACCACCTCCCCCCTTCCCCCACGCCGGATATGCCCTTCAACACCCCGGCCCCCATATCCCGGAGGCGCCCTCTCATTTCATCCCCCCCTACCGTGACCACCGTGACCACCCGCACTCGTACGGCCCTCCGCGTCCCATGGCCGGCCGCTCTCCCTTTCCCGGTGGACCACCTCCTCCCTTTCATGGCCGGCACTCTCCCCCACTCCAACATGGCGACCCCACCCCCCGGGGCCGTCGTCGCCCCACTATTGACCCGGTGGTCATCAACCGGGCGGCACACGAAGCCCCCGGCTTCGACAAGGACGCCCTCAACCGGTCCATGAAGATGTCGGTCCCCGTCATGTGCCCGACCACGGACTTCAAGCAATGGAAGAGGACCTTCCTTAATTTCCTCTCCATCAAGGCCGCTTACCTCATTCCTCAGCTGGCCATCCGTGACTCCGGCGTCTGGCTCGACGAACAAGCGCAACACTACGCCTACACGCTGCTTCTCCATGCAGCCAGCGCGAATAAGCGCGCTGACCAAGCCATGAAATGCGTTTCTCCAGCACGCCCTGACTGCGCCGCTGCCGCGTGGGACATCCTTTGTGAACGCCTCGACTGTAGGTCTTTTGCCCGCTCTTTGTCCCTCTTAGACAACCTGACGGTCAGACAGCGCCCTGGTCAGTCACTCAGTGACTATGTCCACTACATGCGCCAGACCTTTGACGAGTACAACGACACATGCCAGCTGGTTGACGGCTCCGTTGCCATCCACCCCCACCACCTCGGTCTCCTCATGCTGCGCGGTATTTCCAGCAGCGGCCCACACGGTCAGGCGAAGCAATGCGTCATCAACGCCTTTGACACGGACTACATCATGTCGGCTGATGAAGTTATGGCCAGCATTCTCCACCTTGCGCACAACATGGAAGACGACCCTGCTCCGGACGCACCCGCTCCGGCCATATCACCTCCTCCCATCTCCGCGTTCGTCGCTGCAGGCCGCGGCTCGCACAGCGGTCGAGGCCCACCACACCGTAACCCTCGCGGCCATCGACCCAACAAGTGTGGCGTTTGTGGCAGCCTCCACCATCTCATGTCCGCGTGCACTGCCACGGATGACGCTATCCTTAAGTGGAATCTCGCCAAGCGTAGGCTGACAGTCCAGAAGTACGGCGCCGCCGACGGCACCCCCTCTGCTCACGCTGCGCTGCTGAGCGACGTCCCTGCCGACGACGCCCCCGCCGATGACACCGACTGCCTACCCACCCTCGCGGACTGCGCTGATGACTACGCTGACGACGAGGTGAGTGTCCCATTCAGCTCTGTGGCATTCTCCTCTTCCCTCGCCCCGGGTCGTAATCTGTCAAAGTTTTGGGTCGTTGATTCCGCCTGCTCGATTAACCTCACTGCGTTCCGAGATGACTTCGTGACGTTCACGCCCCCCTCCGCTCCCTCTCGCGTGGGCGGTGTCGGCGTTGACGTTAAGGGCAGTGGCTCAGTGCGAATTTCTGTCAGACTTGCCTCTGGCCAGATCATTCACCGCACTGTGTATGCACTCTACACCCCTGACCTATCATCTCGTTCAGCACAGCGTATCGGCCGACTCCTTAGTGTGAGCTGGATGCAAACTAACAGCGGTTGTGAATTCATATTCCCCTCCAACTCTGACACTGGTTTGCTTTTGGTACCCACAGGCATGGGTGTGCTAGAAGCGTCCGGAAACGGTCTCTACCTCCTTCCCCACCAGCCGGTCCTCCCCTCCAGCCCATCCGCACCGCCGGCACTTGACCCCTCACCTCAGGTTGCCCTTACTGCCCAGTGTGATCCCGTCCTGTGGCACCGTCGATATGGCCACCTCAACATGCAAAGCCTTCAGGCCCAACATACTCACGGTGTCCCGACTAGCCCTGTGTTAACTAGCGCTGTAACCAAAGTTTCGTGCGACTCTTGTCTCCTGCACAAAGCCACAGCTGCACCACGCAACACAGCCGCTTGCGCGAAGCCATCCCACCCCCTCCTCAACCTGTCCGCTGACCTCTGGGGCCCGGTCAATGTCCCCTCCCCACATGGCCTCCGTTACTGCTTGCTCGTCATCGACCACCACACCAACTACATGTGGGTGCGGTTCCTTAAGTCTAAAGACGACGCATGTTCGGAATTGGAAACCATCCTCTTGGACATCAAACACCTGCATGCCCGCCATCACTCCCAGACGGGCGCGTTCGCACCGGTCCTCAAATTTGACTCAGACTCTGTGTTTGAAGCTGCTGTCACTCGCCGGATGTGCGCACACCTCGGCGTCGGGGTACAGTTCTCTGCCCCATACGCCCACCACATGCTCGGCAAGGCCGAACGTCCCTGGCGCACCATCCGGGACAATGCATCGGCGATGCTCCACAACATGGCCGTTCCCAACTCCATGTGGTCGTGCGCTGTCAGCACTGTTGTGTACCTTCGCAACCGCACGTACAGTCGCTCGGTCGGACCTAATGGGGGCGTCCCCCTCACACTCCTTACGTCGTCGGTGCCCAACGCCTCCAAGTTCCGCGTCTTCGGCTGCGCCGTTTTCGCCAAGGTCCCCGACAAACAACGTCGGAAACTCAGTGAAAAAGCATTTCGCGGCGTCATGGTGGGCTATCCCCCTGACGCACCCGGGTATCGTGTCTACAATCCGGAAACGCGTCGCATCACCACTTCCGTACATGTTGTCTTTCAGGAAGACACCCCAGGCTTCGACACACAACCCTCCGTCGACTCGGCCATCACCGACTCTTCGGACGACGTCCCCGCAGCCACACCCCTATCCCACCCCATTGACCTCACATCACCCACACCCCTACCCCCCCCGCCAACCCCTCGCCATGCTCGGCTCCGCTCCCACCCCATTCGCTACGGCGATATGGTTGCCCACCTGTCCGAATACCCCCCCACACTCGTCACGGCGTGTTGTGATCCTGAACAAGGAAAAGCTCAAGAGGACATCTTTGAGCACCCTCACGTCCCCGGCCTTGTCACTGGTCCCCCACACACCCCTGCCGGCACGTCCCCTACTGCCATCGCCCTCCTCTCCGCCCGAGAGTGTGTGGAACCAAAATCCTACCGAGCTGCGCTGGACAGCACCCAAGCCCCCCAATGGCAAGCCGCTATGCAACAGGAGTATTCCTCCCTCATCAGCAACGGCACGTGGGACCTTGTGGACCTCCCCCCCGGCCGCATGGTCGTTAACAGCAAGTGGATCTTTAAAGTCAAGTCGGATACAGCCGGCGACGTCTCCCGCTTCAAAGCGCGGTTCGTCGCCAAGGGGTGCAGTCAACGTGCTTGACTGGACTACACGGAGACCTTCTCCCCGGTCATCCGCATGGCCAACCTGCGTCTCTTCCTGACCATTGCAGCCGCCCGCGACCTTGAACTCTGCCAGCTTGACATCGACACAGCGTTTCTCTACGCCCCCATCCGGGAGGATGTGTACATCCGCCAGCCCCTCGGCTTCACCGATGGAACGTCCAAGGTTTGTCACCTCAAGCGTTGCCTCTACGGCCTTAAGCAGTCCCCCCGCGAGTTCAACATGCTACTTCGTGCGTGGCTCGTCGACCATGGATGGCAACAATGCGTCTCCGACCCGTGCATCTACATCTATCGCGCCGGCCACGTCTTCGCCATGATCGCCCTATACGTCGATGACATTCCCGCGGCCTGCAATGATGCCACCTGGCTCGCGTCGTTCAAAGCCCAACTCGGAGCACGGTTCAAAATCAAGGACCTAGGCGACCTCTCCCAACTCCTCGGCATGCACATCACCCGCGATCGCTCCACGCGCACCATCTCGCTGGACCAGTCCAAGTACCTGCGCGACATCCTCGCCAAGTACGGCATGTCTGACTCTAAGCCGTCGTCCCTTCCGATGGACCCCGGCTTCCTCGCCGGCCTTGCACACTTGACCTCGCCTTCTCTCACAGGAGTGGCCAAGGACGTCTACCCAAGCCTCCTGGGCAGCCTCCAGTACGCCGCCGTTTGTACACGCCCCGATGTCTCCACGGCGTTGAGCATCCCCGGCTCTGCCCAAGCCTCGCCCACCGAGGCACACTTGCAAGCTTTGAAAAAGGTCCTCCGCTACCTCCATGGCACCATCAACATGCGCCTGACGTTGGGGGGGGGCTGGACCACAGTCTCCAACTCACAGGCTTTGCCGACGCTGATTGGGCCAACGACAGCAGCACCCGCAAGTCTCGCTCCGGCTATCTCTTCACCCTCGGACGCGGGCCAATCAGTTACAAGTCCAAACAACAGACTTGTGTGGCTCAATCCACGTGTGAAGCCGAGTACTACTCTGCGGCTGACGCCACCAAGGAGGGACTCCACCTCCGACAACTCCTGGGGGAAATCTTCGACTCCCCCATCACCGAAACCACCACCATCTGGGAGGACAACCAAAGCGCCATTGCATACTCCCAGAATGCCTTGGTCAGCGAGAAGACTAAACACATCGGCCTGAAGTGGCACTTTCTCAAAGACCACGTGGAGCAAGGGACCATCAAGTTGAGGTACCTCCCCACTGACCAGATGGTGGCTGACATGCTCACCAAACCCCTCCCAGGACCTGCATTAGCACGACACCGAAGTGCGATCCTTGGAGGACAAGACCCAATGCAACGCTTCATCCCGTAGCTATCTTCAGGGGGAGTGTTGTAAGTAATACCGCATACGTATTAGTTGCAGATAGCTACTGTAAGCTATTCTAGATATGATTAGTACATGTCTAGATCGGACATACCGATAAACTGTTTGACTCGGTACAGAGCTGTCGCTAGGCTACAGCTCTCTCACTTCTGTTGTCCCTACACCACGCCTGTAGGCTGGTTGTCGCCTTAACTGTTCCGTTTGCGGGACTGTGACTGTAACTACGTTTGCGTACGTTATCTTCCACACTAACTGTGTTTGCATGGTTCAATAAGACCTCCTCTTCGAACGAGTGGTGTGTGAGGTCGGGTCGAAAGAGCTGAAAGAGGTGGCGGACGCGTGGCCCGTTGAGGGTAGTGACCGCGCGGCCATCGGGGGTGCATAGGATGGTGGTGTCTTGTAGGGTGGGGTGGGCGTGTATGGTGAATTTGCCGGTGGGGAGCATGTCGAGGTCGGGGTGTACGGGGTCGTGGTTGAATGTGATGAGGGGGTGCGTCCATGGGGGGGGGTCCGGGTTCGGGTAGGATGGGGGTAATGGAGGGAACAAAGCCTGAGTTGAATGCGGTGAGGGCGGTGGGGCCGGAGGTGGCCTCTGTGATGATGTCGTGGAGCTGTAGGCAAGGATCCCACGGGACCTCGTGTAGGCGGGTGAGGTCGTGGTGTTGGCCGCGGGCGCACCATTCGCACCGCCAGGTGGCGGGTCCCTGAGCGGAGACTCATCAAGAGGTTGTTGCTCATGCTCCCAAACCATTTCACTTGTGGTGGGTAGACGTTGATTGCGATTCTTCACGATTCAGCCCCGAATACAATTAGTGATGAGCCTACCTCGGTCCATGTACCGTCACACGACCCTAGAGAGTCCATCGCTACGATATGAAAACATCCTACGGACGCGACCCTGCTCACCGACCTCACCGAAGCTCGCCCACTAATTCGAACCGAGTTGAACTTGAAAATTCCTTATGGCGGACAGCAAATTTCGGATTAGTCGACTGCGCTGCGACACTTGACTTCGTGTCGCAAGACTTCGTACGACACTTCTCCATTCCGCTTCGTAAGTCCAAGGTCAAGACACAATTTCCACTCGCTAATGGACAACGCGTGACTTCTTCGACAGTCTGCGAGATCACATTCATCGAGTTGGCTAGTCACGATTTTCAACGGACTTTTCACGTCTTACGTGATTTAAATGTTGCTAATCTCGTGCTCAGTTTTACATGGTTGAACGACGAGCAAGCTTCTCTACAATTCGGCATTACACTTGTTTCAACCTAATGAACGGTACGGCTGTGCAAGTTTAAACAAAGGATCGACAACCTGAGTGCTTACTAATGTCGTATGGCAAGATTCAGAATCTCGTGCGCAAGACGCGCCGAAGACGGAGATGTAACGCTGAGTTTTAAGCGATTACCGTCTTATCACTTACGGAACAGCCGGCAGATTTTCACACTCGAGAGCCGTTCATTGCACACCAACGTGAAACCTTTCGGATGTTAATCTACGATGACTTTCCGGAATTACTGCATCCATTGGACTCGCCGCGTGTAAGCCGTCAGTGGGATCATCCCATTGAAACAACTGGCCCGATGAAATTTCAACGTGTTAATAGGTTGTCATCTGCGCAGCGCGCTGAGCTTAACCGACAGCTCAAAGACGCAGTGGAGGCTCGCTTGATTCTTCCGAGTCACGGTGCGTTCGGCTCGCCAACTCCTCTTGCGCGCAAAGCAAATGGCTCGCTTCGACCATGCATTGACAACCGTGGCCTTAGTTAGATTACGCCTAAGCACGCCTACCCATTTCCGAGTGTGGATGACACTCTCGATGAACTAATGAAGGACGTGAACTACTACACCCACCTTGACCTAGCATTGGCTTCTGGCAAGTTCAAGTTCGTGAAGAGGACGCCCACACGACTGCGTTTTAGACGCCAGATAGTCCGATAGAGTGGATTGCAATGCCGATCGGAATGTGCAATGCGCCAACTACGTGTCAGCGGATGATGAACGACATCCCGCGCAATATGTTGCACAAGTTCGTAACCGTCTACTCCGACGACGTCTGCGTTTACAATCGCACGCTAGACGAACACCTTGAGCACCAACGTCTTGTGCTTCAACGATTCAAAGAGAAGGGCTTCAAGTTACGTCTTAAGAAATGCTTCCTTGGTCATCTGGAGATGCAGTACTTGCGCTACAATAAGTTTGCCGGTGCTCTTTTTGTTTCGACAAAGAAAGTCCACGCCAATTCAAAATGGCCAATGCCTACGACGCATAGGGAAGTTTGCAGTTTCGTGAATAGCTGCAACTTCTACGCCAATCTCGTTTATCATATTAGCGAACTTACTGCTCCATTGACTGACTTACTGCGGAAGTCCCAACCGCAGAAGGTTAAGATAACGTATGCATATTTGGAAGCCTTCGAGACTCTCAAGTTACGGCTCATTTCCGCGCCATGCCTTATCCTTCCGGAGGTCACCTCGGACGCGATGTTCACCGTAGCTACATATGCTTCGACAGTTGGGATTGCACATGTCATGTTGCAAGATAAAAAGGAGGACTTCAACCAGTCTCTTAATGGGCGCGACAGCTAAATCAAGCTGATGAGCGCGGCAACGCCTGCTCTGCGTACGATTTGGAGGCTTACGTTGTATGCGAGGTGGTAGAGCATTGGGGGTGTTACCTTGAAGGATGCCCTAAGTTCCTTGCTGCAACATATCACGACACACTGCGATATATGCTCACGCAGCCGAACAACGGGTGGAACAAACGGCAAGTTCGTTACCAACGGGACTTGCAGCCGTTTGTGGGCACAATGACACTTGCGTATCGTAAGGGAGCCCTGAGCGAAGCCGATCACTTAAGTCGGAGACCAAACATCGTATCTCAGGCCACAATTCCAATATTTTCGGATGGCGAGGTTTCGTCATATTTAGATTTATGACGGATGTCCCAGCCGCTATTAAAGAACACGTATTTGAACTCGATGATTGTTAACGCGTTGCGGTTGAGCGTTGAATTCGTTGATCTCATTCGCGAGGTGTATTCCCAAGACTCGTTTAATGGGGACGAGGGTGAGTGGACGAAAGACAGTCGGACTGAAGCCATAGCTTGGTACTTTAGGCGCCTCGATCGCCTGTGTGTCCCGCGGAACTTTGAGCTCCGACTGAGATTGATCTTGGAGTTGCACTGTAGTTCGGTTGTTGGTTACGAAGGAGTTGTTGGCACTCTTGCTAAAGCGCTCGACATATTTTTTGTGGAAACAAATTCGCCAAGATGTGAAAGATGTTTGTGAGCGATGCGTCGTGTGTCGACGAGCTACGACTCAACCACAGATGGCTGCGGCTCTTTACCCTTTGCATGTTCTGCCCATACCGTGGCTCACAATTGGGCTTGACTACTTAACACATTTGCCTGTGAGCAATGGCTTTGATCGTGTGCTGTTCATGGTTGACCATCGGACTCGAATGGCCCATTTCATGCCGTGTATAGAGAGCGTAACAAAAAAGGAAACTCCCAGTTCATTTTTACAGGGAGTCGACCGATTACATGGATTGCCCCGAATGCTGATTAGAGATCACGACCCAAAATCTGATAGTGGTTTATGGTGGACGCTTTGGAGACTCCTAGGAAGACGGCTCGACATGTCTTCCAGCCGAAAGCCGAGACGTATGGAGAGACGGAGCCCGTCAAGAACACGATTCAACAACATTTGCGTTATTTATAAGCAACGATGAATCGAAATGGACAAACTTGTTGCCTCAAGTGGAATTTGCGTACAACGCCACTTGTGCGCTTGGAATTGAACACACCCCCTTCTGGGCGAACTTTGACTTTTCTCCAAAGAGACCACCGGACTTCCTATTCAGTATACGACCTTCAATCAAGGTTTCGCAAGACGCGTCATAGCAATTCAAATTGTTACATAAGGTAAACGCTTTGGTACGTATGGCGTTCTAGCTGCACAAGGATGAGATGCAAGCTCGTTCGGAACCGTCGACAGCCCCGTGCTTCGTTCGAGGAGACAAGGTGACAGTCGTTACAAAGAATCTTTTCTTACGTGGACATCCTAACACGAAGCTACGTTATCGACAGCTTGGCCCTTTGACAATCGAAGAGCAGATTGGAAAAACACTTAGAGATTACGGTTACCATCGACAATACGCCTACACCTAGTGTTTCACGTCAACAATCTACGACCATGCTATATAGCCTTCCTGCGGCCTGCTATCCATGTGACTACTCGAGAAGATCACGATAATGAGCTCAAAGTCTTTCACATTTGTGTTGTGTGCATCAATTCGTTATCTGGACGACGAGGGAAATACTTGCTCTTCATGACGCACTTCAACGATGACGATATTCCACCTCTCTGGCACCGGCTGAACGAATTACACCGTACAACGGCGTTACAAGATTTTCTCGAAACGCCCCAATGGCACATAGTTGCCTAGGCTCAAACGTATAATGACTTCATGCACGCTGACCCAACGCGCATTCCTAAATCCCAATAACTACTTCGGTAAAGGAGCCAAGACCACGGAGGTTAGCCCCACGGCTAGTTCATTACTTTGTCGTGGGGGAGGGTGCGAATGTGACGAGGGCTGTCATACATCAATACATTGCAAGACAATTGTACATATACTCGTTAGTAACTTGAACCGCGCTTTTCCATGGGAAGAACGTAATATTTACATGGTTACGTTGCCACTGCGATTTAGCGAGACATATGTTATGTATTGTATTGCCACTATCTCCCGGTACGTACATATACGCACAATGAATCTAACTAGCTAAGTGAGGCGCCCACCGGCGGCGCAGCGGCGGCGGCCCCGGAGGGGGGTGCGCTCGCATGCCCGCCGGCACCTACCTCTACCTTCACGCGGTGGGCGTTGGTAGCCCCGTAGCCGTCTCATGCTTGGTACGGTAGGGGGCAGAACGAGGTACCGACAGCTGAGATCCGCGGGATCGGCAGCTGTCGGGAAGCCATGTACGGAGGGTTTTGGAAAAGCATAATATCCGTACACCAGCACATGGATCTCCCGTTCGGCAAGTCCGATATGTTTTTCCAGCAACTATTTACTTACATATACTCTACCGTCACGGCGGGAACGATGTCTGCGAATTTGTTTTTGGCGAAGAAGGGTACGGACGGATCAACGGTAGGACGAGGGTGTTGGAGCTAGCGGCGGACAGTTGGAAAGCCGCGCTAGGGCACGGCCCTCGCTAGCAATCGCTAGCCCTACGAGAGTTTAAGTCTCCGCTAGGGGCGAGGCCTGAAGCTACGTATGACGGAGGTGGGTCGCAGCCGAAGGAGCGGCACGGTTTGGCGGCGGCGGTCCTTAGGATCAACCGCAGCCGGAAAACCCGGTACGGGGGGTTTTTGGAAAAATACTCCCATACCCTTATGTAAGTAATACCTTATAGTTCTTAATTGCAAATAGCTAATGTAAGCTATTCTAGATATGATTAGTACATGTCTAGATCGGACATACCGATAACCTGTTTGATTCGGTACAAAGCTATCGCTAGGCTACATCTCTCTCACTTCTGTCGTCCCGACACCACGCCCCGGGATGGTTGTCTCCGTGACTGTCCCTTTCGCGTGACTATGACTGCAACTACGTGTGCGTTAGTTACCTTCCATATTTATCGCGTGTGCACGGTTTAACATGTTATGGGCCCCCGCCTCACGTCACTCACGCGCGACAACCTGGTTCGGCGAACTGCGATCGCCACCTCTCCCGTTGACGGCAGTTTATAAAGCAACGTAGTACGCTCACCTTGAAGTCGGCGGTATCGCCAGTATAAACTGCGATTAAAAACCCACCCTCCCACCTACCTAAGTCAGCTGCTCGCGGACGCCAGCCAGCCACCCACACCGACGCACTCGTCGTGTGTGGACATGGTGCACACATGTCCAAGCTGGAGAAGGGGGGGGGGGGGGGCGCACTATCGGGTGAATACGCATACACAAGGTGCACGACAGCTCTAGTTAGCTTAAATATATATTTTTACCTAGCGACTCAACCGCCGCCAGCGCAGCGCTCCACCAGACATGGCCGTGGCCTCGACTTGTGCCCCACATTGGGTGGAGGATAGTGAAAAGGTGCTTTGAGACACCCTAGGGCCTAGGGCTACATGCCGAGGGGTCGGCGGGCATCAGGCCGTCTCTCTGAAACTGCGTTTAGGCACAAGTCCGGCTAGGGGTTTTCACCGCTGCATGTCGTCCTCCTCGTTCCGTCGTCTGCCGCGATGGCACCAAAAACTCGTTCGGCCGACTCTCCTCTTGTTACAACTGTTGATTCCCGCGACCCCAGCTCTCAAGAGAGTTCGCTCGGTCATGCTCCTTATACACTCGCCCTCGTTTTTGAGCAAATGGCGCTTGTTTGCGCTCGTCTAGACGCGCATACGGCCAACGCCGCAGCTCCCGCTGCAACACTTGTTGCCGACCCTCATGTCGCGCAACGCCGTCACGATGCGCACCACGACCCACCGCGTCACGAGCAGTCCGAGGACCTCCCACCACCTCTACCATACCCCCCTGCCGGATATGCCCATCCAACCCACGGACCGCTCTTCCCGGAGGCACCGCCGTATCGCGCACCCACCTCCCGTGGCCACCCGCACCCGTACGGCTCGCCGACTGCAGTTCCCGCCCGCTCTCTCTTTCCTGGTGGACCGCCTCCTCCCTTTCCTGGCCGGCTTTCCCCTCCCGCCCAGCGTGGCGCTCACACCAGCCGTCGCGGCCGTCGCCACACCATTGACCCGGTGGTCATCGGCCGCGCTACACATGAAGTCACATGCTTTGATAAGGACGCGCTCAACCGGTCCATGAAGATGTCGGTCCCCACCATGGGGCCCAACACGGACTTCAAGCAGTGGAAGAGGAACTTCCTTATTAACTCCTTCTATGTCAAAGCATCTTACCTCATCCCCTAGCTAGCCATCCGCGAGTCGGGCGCCTGGCTAGATGAGCAAGCGCAGCACTACGCCTACACATTGCTACTCCACGCCGCTAGTGCCAATCAGCGCGCTGACCATGCAATGAAGTGTGTCCTCTTGCACGCCCGGACTGCGCCACAGCAACATGGGATATATTGTGCGAACGCCTAGACTGCCGGTCCTTTGCTCGCTCTCTCACACTGCTGGACAACCTCATGCTCAGGCAACGCCTTTGTCAGTCACTTACTGACTATGTCCACTTCATGCGGCAGACCTTCGATGACTACAAACGAGACATGTCATATGATTGATGGATCCGCGGCAATACACCCCCACAACCTCGGCCTTCTCATGCTGCGTGGTATTTCCAGCACCGGCCCTTTCGGTCGGGCCAAGCAATGTGTCATTAGCGCTTTCGACACTGACTACCTTATGTCCGTTGATGAGGTGATGGCCAGCATCCTCCACTTGGCACACAACATGGACGAGGAAACCAGTGCTCAGGAGGCGCCGGTCCCTGACGCATCACACCCTTCCATCTCTGCGTTTGTCGCTGCTTGTCGCAGTTCACACGGCGGCCGAGGACACACCCCGCGTGGTCCTCGTAGTGGTCGTGGCCTCCCTAGCAAGTGCAGCGCATGTGGCAGTCTCGACCACATCAAGTCCTCATGCAGTGCACGTGATGACGCCCTTCTGAGGTGGACTGTTGCCAAACGCCAGATGATCATCCACAAGTACGGCACCCTAGGTGGCTCTGCCATTGCGCACGCAGCCTTGCTGAGCGACGTCACCGCCGCCGACGATCTTGCCGCTCTGCCTACTCTCGAGGAGTGCAAAGATGAATACAACGACACCGAGGTGAGTGTTCCTTTTAGGTCTGTCGCTTTCTCCTCTTCCCTCACACCGGGTCGTGACCTATCCCAATTTTGGGTCATTGATTCTCCTTGCTCGATCAACTTGACCGCGTTTCGGGGTGATTACACTACGTTCGCCCCCCCATCCGCACCCTCTCGAATGGGTGGAGTCGGTGTCGACGTTGAGGGCAGTGGTTCAATGCGGATTTCTGTTCTGATGGCATCTGGCAAGCTCATTCACCGCGGGGCCCATGCACTATACACCCCCGACATGTCATCTTGCTCTGCTCAACACACTAGTAGACTCCTTAGTGTCAGTTGGATGCAATCCCATAGTGGATGTGAATTTCTTTTCCCTACTGACTCTCATATTGGCCTTTTGGGGGTGCCCAAAGTAATGGGTGTGTTGGAGTGTCATATCCAAGCCATTTAGCTAAATGCTAGTATCTGACATTATTTATTTCCTCTAAATGGTACCTGTATTTTAGCGATATTCAGTGATTCTTTTATTGTCATCACGGCAGTACAATAGTATCGCTGTATTTTCCCTCGACAGTACAGAGTTACTAGCAGTATCTCTTCTTGATAGTTCGTTTCTAGATAGTTCTAAGAGCTTGTGCGATAAGGTTTGATAGACGGTACAGATAATCTCAGATAATCTGTATCACTAGTAATAGTTTGGTTTAGTTAGCAGACAGCAGAAGCTACAGGTTCTAAGGCTGTTTCTAGAACACCTGAGGTGTGGATATTTAAGACGGGGACTTACTGGTAGAGAGGGAGAGACCGGTACAGACCAGATTTACGCCACACTCAGATTGTAAGAAACCCTGTTCCTAAGACAATCTTATTAATTCTCTCTACGCTGTATAATTAGATCTAGAGATTAGGTTCTACTATTAGTCTAAGGTTGCCAACTTAGCCTAACCAAAGTAGCACTTCACATAGAGCCGTCATGCAACGGTCTCTACCTCCTACCGCACAACCCTCAGCTACCACCAAGCCCCTCACAAGATACCGCGCGCAGCCACGGTCCCCGTGTTGCCCTCACTGCCTAGTGCGACCCCGTTCTCTGGCACCGCCGGTTTGGACACCTTAATATGCAAAGCCTATAGGCCCAACACACCCACGGTGTCCCAACTAGCCCGGCATTAGACAGCTCTGTAAAGAATGTTTCTTATGATTCGTGCTTGCTCCACAGGGACATTGTTGCACCACGCAACACTACCGCTTGCGCGAAACCCTCCCGTCCCCTTCTCAACATGTCCTCTGACCTCTTGGGCCCAGTTAATGTCCCCTTCCCGCATAGCCTCAGCTACTCCTTGATTTTACCGTTGCACAAGCGTTTGATACGTGCGCCGGCGGCGCTTCGGAGGTTGACAAAGAGGCCTTCCATGCTTCGGTGCGTCGAGCATTCGCGATCCGGACGCCGCGTCCTATTCTGTCCGAGTTTCTCCCAACTCTGTCGGAAAGAGCCAGCCCGGCGCTAGTGAGCCTCCGCACCCTCTTCGGTGATGCCGCACTGATTAACTTTCGATTGAGCGCCGTTCTCGACAAGGCCGCGTTGGGTGCTGCCATCCACGATTTATCATTCCGATTATCTCCTTCGCTACCAGTCCGGCTACTAGACCTTGCGCCCACCAGCCCGGTCTCTCTAGTGACACGGGTGACGGGTATAACTACCGCGGCCGAAGGTTGGAAGAAATACCTACTAAAACACCTACTATAATACCAAGTTGTAAAAAGCTGCATGCTCCAGCCTCTACATTCGCTCGCTCCGCTGCGACGCTATCCTCACCGTGGAGCGTGCGCTACTGAACGAGTACGTCGATGAGGGGATGCGATAGCTGGTGTGAGAAAAATTCAGACGCGGGCTCCATTCTCAAAGAAGGTATATGCTTCGTGAAGACCAAGCCCTCTAAAAATTCGTGACAACTACACGCTCATGAAGCCGGCTCATTTATTCCCTAATGACTCCCGCGACACGCTCTCGATGAAACCATGCAATGAAGATGCTACTATCTATCTTTTTTACATCGAACGACACTGACGACGACGCGCGCGGTTACGCAAGTCGGTAGTATTGAATTATTTGTTCATGTGACATCTATCGCGGTCATGAGACACATATAAAGATGTGCAAAAGGGGAGGGGTAGGCATTGCGAAAGCTATATACGCGTGGACGGCGGAGTAGCCGACTATATTTGTACAGGAATAGATGCCACGACGACGACGACGACGCCTTGCTTGCATCAGACGCGCCGGTCGCTCTTGTTAGTGGCTACATCAGACCCGAACGCCTAAACCGCTGGGGATGTGGGCGCGCGTAAATAGTGTTTAATAGACTATGCCTCCGCCTCGAATACTCGGACGACCACAATACGGCGGCAAACTTTCGCATGTTGCAAACATGGCATCATTCTGTTTGGAACACAGCGAGCGACCCAACGCATCCACGTTCCTCAAATAACAGTCGCATTACATGTTCACAAGCTGTAGATCTCGACCGCGAGCTAACAATAATTATTAGTCATCGATAAAGGTTGCTAACGGTGGGACTCGAGGTGCAAGCGCTTCCGTTGAGCCCTCCATCCTTCGACACATACATTCAGACACTCCCTTTGTCATACGGCGGTTCTTATCATATCTTCATATTGACCGCCCTCTTTTAGCGCCAGCGCTCTCCGCAAGAGCAGACGCCATTTTCGAATACATGGAGGTTCGCCTGGTCGTCGCAAGTGATAGATCGACCGTAGTGCGCACTGGCGGCCTTAAAACACTCGTGACAGTCACGGCACATACGGATGCTGACGCTCACCTGCCATCACCAGACCCACGAGGAGGGGAGGCTATACTTAGGCTTGTCTAAAAGCAACCCAATATTGCGTTTGCTTGCTTTATGTTCATGTGTATACCAGGTCTATGAAGAAAAAAATACATATATGACATATCATGGCATTTCTATTTCATTTGGGGCCATGGGAGAAGGGGAGGCACCTTCAGAAGTTCTCCGTCGGCACCGCTACGAATTAGTGCCCCGAGTGCTTTCTTCTCGGCATGGTTCGTCAGCAAGGCTTCCTGCAATAAAATTTTGGTCAGTGAAATGATCTTTGTACATGCGCGCGCGCGTGTGTGTCTGTGTGTGTGCATGTGTTTGCGGGGGAGGGGGTTGATTGCATTTATCACAATTCTTTAGTTTCCTATTTCAACGATGTATTAAGTGTGCACAACATTCTGGGAAAGCAGGACGGCTCGCGGAGCTCGGAGAGCTAATCCAGAACATTAGAGCATTCTGACCCAGCGGAACTAGCGAATCCCAGGCAGCGTTCAAAATGAAGATACAACATGTCTGGGAATGAATTTAGACGTATCTAGAGATCATTAATCATTTTTGGGTTAGATTAGCGGCATTTGACATGTTATGCTGGTACGTTTTTATTTCCAGCATTTTTCTCAGTCAATATCATGAAACATACTGGGCTTGTTTCCTTTTTCCTCAAATCACAAGTCGCGATCCATAGAACTTTCGCTGCCGTACCCCGGACTGAATTTATAAGGTTACGTCGATACCTGTACTTGCACAGTCAAAATACCTTCCGTATTTTGAATCAGAATAAAATCTTCTTTTTGCTTGGTGGCCTCCACTGCTTTTTCTTGTCGGAAATTGTCGAAAATCAAAATAAAATCTATAAGAGAAAATTTATAAATCAACCTATCATCTCTCATACATTTTATTTTTTGAAAAGTATCACGTAGAATCGGAAAAAATAGCACTAATATATTCCTGCGATGAAAAAAATCTACACCCGGATCAGTACCTGTATCGCCACCATTAATATTGCGGATTATGGTTGCATTATTAGGCGATGTTATAGCGGCTACACAGGCAGCTACTCTGCTCCCCTGAAAATAAAGGCTTTGCTTTAAGGCGGTGTCCCCCTTCCCTTCATGGCGCCATTCACTTTTCCAGTTATGGCGAAAAATGAATGGCGCCAAGCCCTCCCTCATATTCCTTTCTTTTCAATTAATGTATCGCACTTCCGAAATATTTTGCTCCGTGAGATGGGCCTTGCTTCTCGCATACTCGAATGGACCGACGCCCGGACGGGTAGGGCATACCTTTCTTGGGAATGCATTTATTCTTGTTTGCGTGTTATTTGAAGGGTTTCAGTCGGTGAAACCCCAACACTTGCCTCAATGGAGGGTTAAGGCAGTACGGTACGGTTCTCGTGTATCTCACCTGAGCGTCGCCTAGCCGTCAGGATGATCGATGATGAGTTTCAGGCTTGTTTTGCAGTTTACTCTCATTTGTGCTTGCAACACACGCATGTAGAAGGCGCCGGTGTAGGCAGTATGTTTACCTTCCACTCTTATATCCCGGGGGCGCCCAAAAAAAAATGTCGCCACCCGTACAATCACTATTTGTTCGATCGCAATCATGACGACGCAACTGCACCAATGTTGGTTAATTATCAATGGAGGATCGGCACAAGCGCTTGTGTCCTTACACCTCCCTGATAAAGGGAGACAACAACTGATTAATGGAGGGAGGTAAATGTAGCTTAGACTAAAGCCATTGGACATCATTGCATCGGAACAAAGTACTCGCGGAGCGAATACCGGCGAAAAGGACATTGCCTATTTCGTGTGCATCATTGCATTTGTCTCCAAGCAAATGAGGACTAGTGCGGAAACAATTACGGATGCATTCGGGACAAGTACGGGAAGGTGAGGGGGGAAATCACTTATGCAGCATGGCCAAATGAAGTATTAATCAAGACAGAATCACTATTGGATTACAATAGTTCACTCGCATGTCGCCATACACTAACATATGAACAGAGCTGCTCTCAATGATAAGTGAGAATGCGGATATGCGGTCATGCGGATGCGGTTACGGCATCCTCTCTCCTCCTCTCTTCGAATGAGTACCCACATCGATCGTAAGCTGCCGCGACCTGCAATACTTGTCTTTGTTTATGTTATTTGGGAGAGACTGATTGAATGACCTGGTAAAGGTCACAATTTCACCAAAAAAATCGAAAGGGGGGCGGGGGATTCGTTATGTATGTCTGATTCCATGAGCAGTATTTATAATTGTGTCTATTACGGCAAAAATTACAAGCCAACTACAATTGTTCAGCTACAATTACAATTAGACGGGAAGCCCGTAACCGCAATGCTCTCACGAATCACCGGGAGTCCCTCCACACAGGGAAAACAAGTGGGTGGGCCTGCACTCTTGACAGCCTTCACTTATAACGAAATGGTATGTTGAAGGTAGGGTGTCGGTACGAGTTATAAAAAAATTCTTACAAGAAAAAGCAGTGGAGGCCACCATCAAAAAGAAGAAGAAAGGAGTGTCGGTACTACGGGTTTATTTGATGAAATAATCTTGAACTGTACTAACGATACGGGTATCGTATATTATATCCACGATAACAAGTGTACAGTACGACGAGTACCGGGAGCGAGTCCTTGCGCTTCCCTGATTACATAGGTCTGGAAAGGTAGGTACGGAGGTGAGTTTATTACAAAAAGCACTGTAGACTCGAGGAAAGGAAAATTGCGGAAGGTGAACTCATTAGAAGAGGGAAATACCACGGCCTGTAGAGAGTGCCGGTGCGGGTTCCCTGCCAGTCCCATATCCCGGGGGCGCAAAAAAAAAAAAAAAAAAAAAACCACGGCAACGACTCGGCAACTTATAGAGCGGATATATCGAAAATCAGTATAGCGCGAAGTCACAATTGCAGAGAATTCTGAATTATTTGGTTTGATTATCCAAAAAATATGTCGTTTTGTAATATGATTTGATGCGCAATCCTTGGCATACGGGTTGCTACATCGACATCGCCGGCGAAGCATGCTCATTTCGATTTCGTAGGCGGGGTGCCTGGCTGCGCACTTAGAAGCATCCATAATCCTTACTTCAAAATCAGTAGAGATGCAACCAGTAGAGATAGTCCCTACATGCGTACGCCGTACGAGTGAAGTTAGCGACGGATTGAAGTCGTATGAAAACAAATTTGCGATAGTCGCTATGTGTCAAAAATCCGTGCCTCATTTTCCGTGACCCTCTTGTCAGCCTCGCCCTCTTGGTTCTCACCCGTTTTTCCATGTCCACGTTCCTATATTGCTTCTTGTAATACATATAGCTATGTGTCAAAGTGTCGTAGAGACGCTCATAGTGCCCCATGATATAGGCATCGCTACATACACTCTATCCATAAAGTTCGTTGCTAGCGGCACGGATTTACTTACCCGCCACACCGTGTCGCGATGGCCATGCAACTCAATTGGGAGGTAGACTTATGATTTGCGAGCAACACACCACGGCGCGTTGTTCACGAACATGGACACCTCTATCGTCACGCCCAAAGTAATGTGTGCCCATACGTTGAATTTAAGGCCCATATTAATTTGCGGGCCCGAATTTCGTGAACTTGTAGGTTATACGCGCCTCTGCGCGTAGCTAGGCGCACGTCGTGTCGCCACAAGCATGGATAATACTCGACTTTTGGTTTTCAACATGTTTGCAAAATTGCAGTATTACCCGCCGAGTGTGTTGCGCCCGGCCATCTACAAAGTAAGGCTAGGGATCGATAGTATCGTCGATATTTTTCAAGTGTATTTTGCTGCGATTTCGGGTATATTTCGCATTCGGGGTCTCCGAAAGCACCACGAAATACGTCGATATAGTCCGGATGATATCAACGATCCCTAGCCTTAATACAAAGCGGCGACACCAAGGATTGCATGTTGTGTGCACATGGTTTTCTTACTACGTGCCCGGAAATACGAACAAGGAGCACGGGCAATGGACCTATTGAGCTTGAGGGGCGGTTGACTTACCGTGTAAGCACCCTAGCGCACGGATCGTTGAAAAGACATGTTCACATGGGGGAAGGGCTTCCATTTGCAACTTACTTTGCTTCAATCAGACATCGTACGGCAAAGTTAGGGGTTTTTAAGCCTCCCAAGTTGTGGGTTTCCGGCCCCAATCCCACCCACGTCAAGCATTTCAACGGCACATGCCATCACACCCACGTGCTCCCATGTTTGCGGACAACATAATGGGATCATAAAAAACGCGTGTTGTGTCTCTGATTTCGGGAGTACTCACCAACCAGAGTGTGGAAAATCCAAATCCAGGGGCGCCCGAATCCAGGTATGCGGAAAATTCGGTGATGGGCCGCAAACCCTAATACGCCGAATAGTAGCCGGGACGGGCCCCATTAGTGCCCCGCTTCCCCTTTTACTTCACTATCAACACAAGTTTTGGTCCGCCGTTCCAACGAGCTAAAGTAGCGTTAAACCCTAAAAACCCTACATGATAAACACCCGCCCTACGCGAAAAGCCCTATTTCACTAGAAACGGACGTGATGGCAAAAGTGTAATGTTTTTAAGGTAAATATTTCAAATTACTTAAAGCACAACCAAACACACGGAAAAGGGGGGGCTATGAGGGAAAGAGTGATCATAAGCAGGACGACGCACAAACAATAAGGCGGAACTTCATAAAGTACAATACGCTTCTCACTAATATTCCAACTTGCAGCCCGCCGTATTTTACCCGAACGAAAACCTTTGTGCCAAGCAGTTCTTTTATTATTGCGGTCCTTCTATACCGAAACTTGTTCTTTTAATTATAAGGAATGCAGCGGAAACCGCTAATAGAAGGGGGGAAAACAACACATATCATTGCAAACCAAAATGTGATATCCCATCCCTCGTGGGGATGAGCAATCCTAAGTACTTAACGATAACTATTATCAAACCCCAGCAGTCGTTCTGTATTTGACAGATAAGAGATATTGATCACAAAGAAAGCAGTGTAAAGTGGAGACCGATACTCGAAGGGAGGGAAACAACACTCTTCTTTAATTAATAATGGATGATAATTAGAAAAAAGTAGTGAGAACTAAGAACCACCCGAAAGGACGAAGGTAAAAAGCACGCAGGCCAAATCCGGGGAAGAAAGACAGACAAGAGCATCAATGTTGCCCACTTTCAAAAAATATACTACAAGAAGCGCCATAGACATGAGGACATTGTGCCCTACTGCAAAGCGCGCCATTTTATCATATTCATTCCAAAACCAGATATCAAGTGAAAAGAAAAGAGTCACAGACCTCGGGGCATGGAGGCAGGCAACAACGGTTGCACCACCCTCCTCCAAGGCATCACGAAGATAGAAACCCATCGTTCCATGAAGAGCCACAGAATGGCGGTGCATGAAGTCACGAGTCACGACGCACATCCCCCATAAATCGACGTAGATGAGGATAACATGTGAAGACTATCGTACAAACTCTTGTATGCGGGCATAACTTTCGGACCGTAAAGAGCGAGAGTCTGCCACACCCATCCTTGGGAAACGTCGAACCAAAATAGCCAAGCGATCATCAAGATCAACCGCAATAGGAGCAAAGGGGCAATGGTCATAACCGACGGAATGAAAGGCGTGCCAAGGGAGGACGAAGTGCAGAGGTCATCATCAAGCTTTAGCTTGTTGAGCCGCCATCGGCAGACTTCAAGGGAGCGGAAGCGGAGCCCCCACAACCGGAACGCTTGAATTTGTGCGCGCACTAGTGACCGCAACATCAACAACCAAGTATTTATGCGGAGTCGCAAAATCTAACCACACGACATCCCCACGACGATCTCGGGAGGCCCCCCACCGGATTCGGAGAACCTTCAAACGCATGTCCCTCCGCTTACTATGTTCGGAAGTCATACTAATAATATGTATACCACAGAAATCTGATATATATATCAGGTGCTATATTACTATTGTAATTGTATCCTATCCCTCGTAGGTATGAGCAATCCTCAGTCCTTCACGGCAACTAACTTCCGAATGTACAATTAATATTGCGCAGTAAATGATATGAAATACATCGCTAATCCTAAACCCAAGAGTTTGAGAATGCTTCATCCATGTAAATTTGCCGAATCATGATGTCACATCTATCACACGAATCCGATCGAGCTCATGATATGGGAGAGACAGCCAGACAGACAAGCAGAATGACAACCAAGTAGACAAAAAGATCGACATACAGACAAACAGACAGAAAGGGATAGAGATGGGCAGACATCAAATTTTAGCTAATCGACACAAAATGATTAGAAGCGATTAGCACAACTAGTATGCGTTTTTATTACAAGAAATTAATACTACACAATATCGGATGGAAAACGTCGAGATATATGGGAGCAAAATGATGTCTCTATCTAGCGCCAAGAGAAGTGCATTGGTCTCAGCATGATGGAATTCTGGTGCATGCAGTAAAGGTTGAACTGAGTGTTCGTAGTGCTAATAGGTGCATGTTCATGTAAGTTAACTTTCAAAACATCATTTATCGCGACATTTATCCTTGTTGCTTTTAGTTTCAAAGATTTAAAACAAAATATGTAGTTGCCATCATTTATCAGCACCGAAATCGTATTTCACCTGCTGTCAAACTATTGATTCCAAAATCAGGTAAACCTTACGTTGTCCAACGCCCGCAATCAGCAATAAAAAGGTAACAAATGCATCCCAACCTGACGTAGCGGGCTAATCACAGCTTGTATAACAATGCGTTCAAGAACATACTACCTGCACAAAGCTACATAGGCACGACAAGAAATGTAAATTGATTCTAATTTGACGTGAGGGAAAAATGCAGCAGACAGAAACTCGCGCCGCGTGCACTTATGTTGCTTCCTCCTACCTTGTGTGCCTTGTCTCCCGCCATGAGCAGGACGGAGTCCGTGTGGTGTTGAAAGGCTGTGCATTGACGCAATTCCGTCACTAGCTCTTCCGCCGCACCGCCCAGCAAGCACCGCTCCTGGCTCCCCTCCGGCAAGGAGAGCTCGGCATCGCCATTCTCCGTCTTAAAGACCTACCGTTTGGTCGGAAAATGGAAGTTCACAGATAGCCGCATAGAAAGGAATGCTACTTTTCCGGAAATGAAAAAATATGGGAAATTGTTCTGAAGGGTTAACAGATTTTTTTACTTTACCCATGCGCGAGAATAACTGTAATCTGCGCGTGCTATTTCTACCGCCCACATCGGATGTCGACAATTTATTTCGCCGCTTTGTTTGCATATGATGGATGGCAGCAGTATTATCGTGGCAGCATGGACAGCTCCATCATATGCTTAAATCACTGTATTGATGTCGTTGCTGTAGTTACCGTAACTCAAGGGCTTAAGCTTCTTAATTTCTGGATGGTCGCTAGATGTACCCCGTAGAAAAAAATTGCTTATTAAACATTAAAACTCCAGAGTGATTGGAGTACCCTACTAATACGGGTCAGTTGCGCATTTTTTGCGGATCGCCGGTTGATTTTTTATTCCAGTAGTGTGCCACTTCGCAAGCTTAAGTTGTTAACTCTCAGGCCGGCATTGCGCCGCGCGCCTAAGTTAACTTAACCTTTTTAACAGGAGTGAACCGAGCAAGCCAGCGCAGTGACGGTCGCGCCTATTCCCATAGTCGCACCTATTCTCAATGTCGTGTGCTGTACCCTAAAGAAATAATATCTCACAGATAATGTGCCATAATTATTACAAAAGACGCAACTTCGCGCCTTAAAGACGGACGGCCAGCAGCGGCGACCCTGTCATTCAAATAGGGAAATTCCGGATCAGGCCATCCGTGCTTTGCCCACTCAAGTGCCACTTGCCCAAGAGCGGAATTTCATGGGAAGCATTGGGATCCTTCGAGGTCAGCGTAATCTACGGAAAATAATGCACCTCCATTTCGAAACCAGAGTTTTGATTTTTGAACCGACAGTTGTAGAGGTGGCACGACCGGCAAGAACAGCGCGTATCTAGCAGTTTCTTGCATCGCGGAACGGCGAAATGAAGCGCTGACTGGCAAATAATACCACCACGCACTTTGAGCAGAAACTCGTTTTTATGCGACATACCGTTCAGAGATAGAATCCCAGGCGTGTTCTCCGTCACGAGCGGATCATTAATGGATGTCAGCATTCCGTGTTCACATAAGTCGCTGTAATCGCAAAATAACGTTTTTAGTGTATATCTCTATACCGTACAGTAAATGTCGCTTGATTTTATTATATTATTGCGCTATTTGTCTTCCTGTTAGCTATAAATTGATTAAGAGGCGATCACGACAGCTATGTCTAGCATCGGGCGAACATGCGGATCATTATTGTACATTCATTTATTAGAAAGAAAGGAGGAAAACGCCGCGGAGACAAACAAGCCATCATTAATAATTTTTTAAAAATCTTAAAAGAAATAGCAGCGGAGACCACCATCGCAGTAACATACATCATACGTACCTGTACAGACGTGGAATTCGAATCACCATACATTGACACACATGAAATGCACCCTCAAAGCGCGTGGAAGAACCTTAATACCGATATAATGGATAATAGGGTCGGTACGTATGTCGCCAGTCTCTATCCAAATCGAAAGCGGGTTCATCGTCTGCGTGTGTTTCTGTCTGCTGCTGGTTGCGATTTGGAAATACACGCAAACGATGATAATCATCCTATATATATTCACACGAACCCACGCGCAAACGCGATACAAAGCCCACGTGCACTCATAGCATGCATTACCCGATCACGCAAACTTCAACGAGTTTTGTCAAATGTGGCAAGGTGGCACAAGAGTAGCTGCATTATTGGTCGTATCATCGCACAAAACGAGCGAATAAATCGCAACGACAAAAGAGGCCGTCACGCTGTTGACCATCGCAAAAGATGCTCATATCTGATCATTATTTAACACACGCATGACTATGTGTGTAGTTACTGGGATTGTCAAGGTAAGAAGCTCATACACATAATCAGGAAATTATAGTCAGTGCTGGACCGATTGCCGTCCATCATATGAAGCTCCTGAACCTCATTCACAAAGCTCAATGGAGATGAATGTACTGCCACGGCTGATGAAACGAAATGAACCGGTACACCTCGTCACGGGGAAAAAACGTTTCGACCTTAAATATGGTTGGTCGTACAAAGCTTGAATGGTGTTTCTCTCGATCGAATTGAGGTGCTGAAGCCGTCCCGTGCAATCAACATGACAAAAATTGTATATATCGCTACGAGGGTGGGCAGCGTGCATCGATACCTTTCCGTTGCAAGCGAAAGTGGCAAATGCGTACATTCCCCGACGATGCTTCGTCGAGCCTTCGCTCTCACTCACGGCCCCCACAGCACCGCCCCTGCAATTTGCTTCCACGCTCGTGTCGGACGTGTCGAGGACTGGGTTTGCGGGTGCGCGCATCGAACGCATCATACGTGAAATTCGTTGCGCTGCCTCCAAATCACCCGACTGTGCGGCGACGTCGCGCAATAAAAGGTAGCACACGGGTGGCGGTCGGCCGTTGGGCCATTGGGCAGCAACCTGAGGGGCGTGGCGAGGTCAAAGTCACAGCCAGACGGGCGCCGGAACGCGGACGGCTTGAACATTAATATTAATTGAGCGAGGTGTAAAAGGGGGTGCTACGGGTGTAAGGAATCAAAGTGGGTACGAATTCAACGTGCGATAGTTCAGGAAGTTCTTAAAACAGTCAAATCCCGTATTCGTGGGCGAGTGACGTACAGAACGCGCATCAAAGGTACATATCATACCAGCTCAGCAAATTAAGAAGAGAATATGATTACAAGAAGACCAACACGAACAGGTTGAGGAAGACCGCCTGCTCGTTTTGGAACAAAAGAAGGATAATTAAGGTTGCAACAAAAGGGGGAATAAATTTTTTTATACATTCGAAAGCATACTTTGATTACAATAGATGCAAGGCGTACGTGGTACCTATGTATATGAAAAACCCGGTCGGCGGTAGGTACAGGTACGGGTACCACTGGACGCAAATAAAAACGCAATATATGGTATATCATGGCGAAAACGTACATGAAATAAAAACCGTAGAGACATATTAATATTATAGATTACGAGAAGCACTAAAGGAGCGTCGAAAGGAAAAATAGGGGGGGGGGTGGAAATACATTAAATTTCATATAAATTCTCATTTAGAAAATCCCACTCGAACAAATCAACAAATCTCTACATATATGTAGCAACACCGGATATGAAAATTTAAATTCAGCTTATTGCTGCTGAATTACTGCTTCTAAAATTTAAAGTACCGCTGAGGACACATAGTACCCGAATCAAAATGAAAAAAAATTGCAGTAAATTTTCATAATATGAAATGTTATTCATAAACAAATAATATAACAAATATTCAAGAGCAGGGATTGCAAAAGCGTTGCAAAGATTAAAGCGAAGGGATGAGATGACGCATTTGTTTCGCCACATCAGAACAATTCACATGCCACTAAACAAGGGTTACACAGACCGGAATCCGAAGTCAAGCTTATCATGTGAACGCCCTCACCATCTCAAAAAAGGCGATTGCTCCCTCCGAATCACGAGCATGCGAAAATGCGCACAGCATGGCGGACACGGTGGCCTCGTTAGTGGCAAGCCTCATTCCCCGGTCCTGCCCCTGACGGAAACTGGACCACAGACATCAGCCAAAGTCAGACTCTGCCGCTCTCCCCATCTGTTTATATCACTTCAGCAATTCCGGGTTGAGGATGTCCAATGCACTGCATCGTCACTCCAATCAACGCACATACTGCCCATCAAAAGCGTGATGGGGCGGCGAGGACCACATAGAATATGCTGCTAGCTAATGAAGGGGAGGGAGTCGCACAGTCGCAGTGAGGTCTCCACATCGCCAACGCGCGCAAAGGCGTCGATCAGCGAGTTGACCATTGTCTGTTCAGTTGGAAGTAGGGACAAACGCGCCGCGTCAATGCGCCGCAGACAACTGAAAAGAGCCAGACGATGGCATCCTCAACTGAGCGCATGACAGCATTTATACAATATTGAATTCGCAAAACGTGACACGAAGCATTCACGTGAATAGAGAAAAACACCGCTTGCATAGTCTTAACCTGCGAAAACGCACAATAATCCACCATTATCATTCGAAGGCGCGTAATTTCATTCTCAGATGAGTGAAAAAATGCAAACAAACGTGAAAGGGTATGTTTACTGACGTGCGTCGGGAATCTAACCATCGAATCCATCGAGCGTCAGTCAGCTGATGCTTAGGCTAACGTTAGGTTTCTGACACACCGAAGGGTTAGATTCTACATCACAAACTGGTATATATCAAATTATTTTTCTTCGGATTTATTTCATTTCAATCTATTTCTCTGTGATTGTAAAAAAAGGATCTACAATCATATATCAGCAACGAAATTATTTTGAGGAGAAATTGCAACAGATGTGTAAAGTATCGTCGGTAACTATGCAAGCATCGCCTCGCTGCGCCCAGCCTCTCCCCCCCCCCCCCCCCCCCCCCCCCCCCCCATCATACGGGCTTTATATGGCGTTGCTGCCAGCGGACCCGCCTCGTCCGGCGCCACCCCACCCGCCTCGCCCTCCTCAAACGCCTCCAGCGCGCGGCGCGGTTGTCCGGAGCGCGAAAAGGCGGTGATGAGCGCGCTGATGCTGTGCTGGTTGGGCGCAATCTATGCGACATATCCACAAATGATGCGTCAGATCGACAAGTCAAAGGCGCGCGAGAATTCGAAATTTGCATATTATTTTGCACAACGGTGATTGAGTTTTTATTTGTTGTTTTAGGTGGCGGTCTTTCTCTCAACAATGAAAGGGGGGGTTGGTTCCTTTTCAGAATATGTATATATCCTTTTGGATAGGCTACCCAAAGTGCTGCTAGTTGCCTCGGAATGTGTCTCCCCACAAAACCCGAAACCCTATCAAACCTTATACCCTAAAATCCAAAACCTTGTCGTAATGTAATTGTTGCCTAGCTGCATAGCTCAGCACATTAAAGTATGTCACTTGCAGAACCTGAATATAAGGTTGGACGAAAGTAGTACTGTGAAAGCTCCCCCCCCCCCCCCTCCAATAAAAAGTGGGGCGCCACCGAAAACATACAACCAATAAAAACTTAATCCCCTATTAATATGAAACTAAATTGCATCCACTCGAAAAACAATGAATACGAAGCATTGAAACTATTTTGAGCGCCCAACGCACACCAAGAAATATATATTCAACGTAATTGTCATTTTTACCGGGTCCTCGAGGTCATCTAATGTAGCGTGCCGAAATCAAAAGCATTTGTATATTTTAACGAGCGACCATAACCACTACACAGGGGCCGTTGTGTCCTGTTTGCTAAGCAATACGAGGCGCACACCGCCACTCTCATGGAGATCATTCAGATGCCTAACAAAGTGTGTGCCCAAAATCCAAATCCAAATCCTATAATTTCGCACTCGTGAGGCAACATGTGCTCCAAAATACATATTATGCCCAAAACTCTGGCCGTTGCCAAGATAATTCCATAGTTGGTAGAGTTCATTGAAGGTTTACAACAGACACAGAATGGCATGTAAAATATTTCATGTCTCATCATCATTTGTTTGCTTTATATGCCCCAAATGTATACAGGAATGCTCTCGCCAAGCACCGCCACTCGCCTGGTAAACTCGGGAGCTGTCGCGGTAGACCTGCATCGCCTCATCTGCGCGCCCCTCCTTTGCTAGAGCACTTAAGAGAGAGCCTGGTGAGGAGTGAGGTCGCAAGTGGCCCGTCAATGCTGCCGTTCTCACACAATGCAATGCCTCAATAGAAAAATATACGACAATAGTAAGCAATGCAGTATTATTTCAGCAGTTACCTATCGCCATTCGCTATGTCATTTTTTCTCTTGCTGCGCGATTGACTTACTTTTAGCTTTGCCGCAACTGAAAGAATTGTGCCTACGAATAATGAACGGTCTCCTTCGTCTCCCATAACATATTCGTACAACTTGTACAACACTTGCTCACGATCTTTTGAGACACTGATCTCGGGATCAGCTTTCAAGTCTTTCACATATGTCTATCATACGAGCGCGCCCTTGTGTCTGTACGAGTGTGTGTATGGGTCTGTGTATTTATTTGCCTGCTTGCATGTGTGTGTGCGTGCATGCGTATGAATATGTGTGTGCTGAAATGCAAATGTATTTATGCGTCTGTCTATCTGTGTGCCTCTGTGCATGCGCGCGCGTGTGCTCGTGCTTGTGACTGCGCCTGCCAGACTGTCGATGCGCCTAAATGTGCTCATGTGTATTCCTTTGCATCAGTGCGCTTACATCCATGCCTGTGTTTGTGATTATGTATTTGCTTGTGTCTGTGTCTGCTGTGCGTGCGTGTGTGTGTGTGTGTGTGTGTGTGTGTGTGTGTGTGTGTGTGCGTGTCTTGTGCTGACATCCATGTGTGCGTGTACGTGTGTCCTCACGTCCGCTTTTATCCATGCTTTGTGTGTGTGTGTGTGTGTGTGTGTGTGTGTGTGTGTGTGTATGTGTGTGTGTGTGTGTCTGTATGTCTGTCTGTCTGTGCACGCGCGAGAAAGTGTATGTCTGTATGTACGCGTGCGCATACAGCCATGTGAGTTTGCGTGTGTGTGTGTGTGTGTGTGTGTGTGTGTGTGTGCACGATCACGTGTGTGTCGTGCGTGTGTGTGTGTGTGTGTCTGTGTGCATGAGTATGCGTGTGACGCGTGTGTATGTGTGTGTGTGTGTTTGCGCCCTTGCGCTTACATCAATGTGTGAGTGTATGTGTGTATGCGTGCGCTTACATCCACTAGTGCGTGTGTGTGTGTGCGTGTGTGTGTCCCCTTTTGTTGAAATATGTGTGTGATTGAATGTGTGTGTTCGCGTGCGCTTACATCCATGTCTTTGTGTTTGTGTACTTTTGTGTGTGTGTATGTACGTGTGTGCGTGTGTGTGTGTGTGTATGTGTGTGTGTGTGTGTGTGTGTGTGTGTGAGTGTGTGTCTGTGTCTGCTGTGCGTGTGTGTGTGTGTGTATGTGTGTGTGTGTGTGTGTGTGTACGCGCGTGAGTGAGTTTGCGGGGATGTGTGTGTATGTACCCTTGCGCATACAACCATGTGTGAATGCATGTGTGTGTACGCGTGCGCTTACATCCTCATGTGCGTGTGTGTGTGTGTGTGTGTGTGTATGTGTGTTTGCGTGTGATTATGTGTGTGTGTGTGTGTGTGTGCCCCCTTTTGCTTACACCCACTTGTAAGTGTCTATTTGTATTCGCGAGTGCTTGCATTCATGCGTGCGTATGTGTGTGTGTGTGTGTGTGTGTGTACGCGCGTGAGTGAGTTTGCGGGGATGTGTGTGTATGTACCCTTGCGCATACATCCATGTGTGAATGCATGTGTGTGTACGCGTGCGCTTACATCCTCATGTGCGTGTGTGTGTGTGTGTGTATGTGTGTTTGCGTGTGAGTATGTGTGTGTGTGTGTGCCCCCTTTTGCTTACACCCACTTGTGAGTGTCTATTTGTATTCGCGAGTGCTTGCATTCATGCGTGCGTATGTGTGTGTGTGTGTGTGTGTATGTGCCCTTGAGGATACATGTGTGTGTATGTGTGTGACGCGTGCGCTTACATCCTAATGTTCGTGTGTGTGTGTGTGTGTGTGTGTGTGTGTGTGCGTCTGCCTGTGCTCGCGTGTGTGTGTGTGCGCGCGCGCGTGTGATTGTGTGTGTGTGTGTGTGTGTGTGTGTGTGTGTGTGTGTGCGTTTGTGTGCCCCCTTTTGCTTACATTCATGTGTGAGTGCGTGTGTGTGTGTGCGTGTGTGCGTGTGTTCGTGTGCGCTACATCCATGTGTGTGTATGTATGCGTGTCTGTCTGTGCAGGCGCGTGTGTTTGTGCGTGCTTTAATTCAAGTATGTGTATGTGCGTGTGCACACGCGCGAGCGCGCGTGTGTGTATGAGTGTGTGTGTGTGAGTGAAATGTGTGCTCTTGCGCTTACATCCATGTGAGTCTATGTGTGTACGCGTGCGCTTATATCCTCATGTGTGGGTGTGCCCTTGCGCTTACATTCACGTGTATGTGTATGTGTACGCGTGCGCTTACATCCACACTTTTGTGTGTGTGTTTGTGTGTGTGTGTGTGTGTGGGTGTGGGTGGGTGTATGTACGCGTATGCCTACGTCCATGTGTGTGTCGGTGTGCTCGCGTGCGCTTACATCCATGCGTGTGTGTGTGCGTATGCGTGTGTGAGTGTATGTGTGCTCTTGCGCTTATTTCCATGTTTAAGTGTGTGTGTGTGTCCCCTTAAGCTTACATCCAAGTGTGAGTGTATAATTTTGTACGCGTGCGCTTACATCCATGATTGTGTGGGTACCTGTGTCTGCGTGTATGTACGCGTGCGCTTACAGCCATGTGTGTGTGTGTATGTATGTGAGTGTGTGTCTGTATGTTTGCACGCGTACGCTTATAGGCATGTGTGTGTGTGTGAGTGTGTGTGTGCACGCGCACGTGCGTGTGGTGTGTGTGCGTTTGTGTGTGTGTGTGCCCTTGCGCGTACATCAATATGTAAGTGTATGCGTGTGTACGCGTGCGCTTACATCCACTAGTGTGTATGTGTGTGTGTGTGTGTGTGTGTGTGTGTGTGTGTGTGTGTGTGTGTGTGTGTGTGTGCGTGTGTGTTTGTGTGTGTGTGTGTGTTTGTGTGTGTTTGTGTATGTTTGTTTGTGTGTTTGCGCCCGCGTGCTGTATATACCAAGTGAGGTGAGGGTGTGAAGGTATCGTACCAATAGTATACTCATCAGGAGTCAACCCCGCCAAAAGGGCGCCTTCAAATAGCGCCACCGCGCGGTCCGCCTGCCGACTGCGTGCGCATGCATGCAGCAGCGTGTTGAGGATTACATTGTCCATCGCCACCCCCGCCGCCGCCGCGCCCTCCCAGACCCCAAACGCCTCCTCTTCCGCGCCCGCCTTGGCACACGCTGCCATACATCACGCCGCCGCAGACCATAGCGTTACGGTGAGTAGGGACATCGTGGGATACTCAATCCCACACCTACACTAAGCTCCATGTTTGAATTAACAAAAATTGAGACTCTAAAACAGGACCAGTAAATCGAATTCAGATGTGGAACAACAAAGGAGTATTGAAAAAAATCAACCGCAACCCAAGAAAACGTTTTGTGTGACACCGTTGTATCATACTCATCCAAATTGCTAAATAGCAATTTCCACACAACCCCAAAACACACACACACACACACACACACACACACACACACACACACACACACACACACACACACAACCACACACACAAAACATACACACAACCCCAAAACACACCCCCAAAACACGCACATACACACACACACATACACACAAAACATACACACAAACAAACACACATACATACATACACACACACATACACACAAAACATACACACAAACAAACACACATACATACACACACATACGCGCACAAACATACACACACAAACACACACACACGACACATTTGCGATTTTTTCTGGAAATGAATTACAAGCACAGTTTATTCAACGAGCTGTCGACAGACTCTCCCACGACCAAACACTAGGCGTGCAAGCGAGAAAAAACCAGAGGATCCCGCTCATTCCACTCCGCAAAGTAATGACGATGTTGAGCCATCACATTCATTGTCAGACGTTGCCATGAAGTATGAGCGATGAAATAAACGAAACGACGCAACGAGGTTCGAACATCGAAGTGATAAGGTAGAATACAACCAACTAAAGCTGACATGAAAGTGCTTGTTTCAGTTCGTCGTTTGAAACACAGACAGCTCGAAATGTGCGTAGAGCCGCTGCAATAACCTAAACGTGCGTCAGACTTTGAAAGGTTTATTGCTCGTCACACAGAACGTCCTCACAATCGTAAAACAATCAGAAAAATTTGCACTGCAAAACATAGCTATACATTGGCCTAACGGAACATGTTACCGCAGTAGCAACAGTGCTCAGCAGCCAACCAAAGTAAAACAACGACAAAATTTCGAATAACAGACATTCACACCAAAAGAACGAAATTCTTGGGTTTCTTGTGCAACGCCAAATGCGCCGCGCCAAGAACTTCCAGCCCGCCCACGGACCTGATATCATAGCGCTGACGACGTACGGGTCCGGTGGCAGAGGGGACTCGGAGAAGTGGGCGTATGCGGCTCGCGCGCGTTTGATGGCGTCCCACCCCTTTGCACCGCCCACCGTCGAGATGACGGAGCCATACGCCTGCAGCAACCACAAGCACCGTCCACTGATGAGCCGCCTCCCACACCCCACCCGCCTTTCAGACATCCACAAGCTCCACCCGCATTCTCCCCATCCGCTCGTGTCCCAGTCTCTGCGCCGTCTAGTTTTACAGTTTTTTGTAAACAAGTCCACAAATTTACTGATACCCTAAACGAACAAATCCTAAAGTCCTTCCCCTTGTCGTGCGGCCTCGGACTCCTCCCGCCTCCCCAACCCCGACCCCCTCGGCTCCCACAATACCTGTGGACTCAGCTCCATCCCAGACTCGCGAGCTGCTTCGTAAAGCTCCCAGGCAGCCCCTGTCAAGAATTCGGGCAATGTCGTGTACGTATGTGTCAGAGTAGGGAGGGGAAGGGGGCCAGGGGGGGGGGATGCCTTCCGGCAGCTCTCGTCGGAGCAGCTGCCTCCCTGCGCAGATGGAGTGTTCCTCTGGCTGTCAGGAGACAAACACGGCATATCTAGATCGGGATACGGGAGTCCAAGAAGATCCGCCGCATGTACTGCACTTTGCGCTTCGTTGCAGGGGAGGGGTGGTTGTTGACTGGGAAGTGGGTTAGGTTGTGTCGGTGTCGTGATGAGCAGCGACACCTACCGGCCGCCCCGGGTAGCCTCTTGATGCGTAGCAGCGTGCCTTCCAATTCACTCGCCGCTGCATCACCAGTACCGCCACCACGAAAACGCTCCAGTAGCGGTGCTACAAGCGGCCCCGCCTTCTGCTGCTCCCGTTCTCGACTTCTCCCCCGGCCTCGACCTCGACCTTTTCCGCCGCGGCGGTAGTCGACGCGGCCACCGCGCCCGCCCATCATCCGCACCACCACCCCTGCCGCTCTGCACGCCATCTTCTATTCGGTTTATTTCGAGCCTCGAAGATCAGGGCAACTATGCTTTATTGATATTTCGCTTGATAAGAAATGAAGATTGTGGGCGTGCGTGCGTGCGTGTGTGTGTGTGTGTGTGTGTGTGTGTGTGTGTGTGTGTGTGTGTGTGTGTGTGTTTGTTTGTCGTGTGTGTTTTGAACGCCGGGCAGGGCGGGGGGCGCTGCAGTGATATGCTTTTGATTACACGAAGAAAAACATGAGCACGGGCGGGGAAAAAGGGAGGGGAAACGAAAGGGCAACAGCGAAAAATAAGAGGATCGCCAAATCCAAAGCAAAGCAAAGGGAAGCACTACTACACTGTGCACAGACCTCTAGCAGATTAAAGTAAGGAAGCTGTGTATCCCCGATTAGTTTATCCAAAGATATTTTTACAAGAAAAAGCAGTGAGAGCCACCAAGCAAATAGGAGCAAGGCGGAGGAATGTCCTCAATCTACTGTTTCCGTTTACATCAACATCGCAATTTAGATTTAACACCACATTTTGATGCTTCTACATTGTTTATAAATTCAATCGTCCTTCCTGATGGACAAACTTTTGGGCTTTGTTTTAAAACCCTAGTTAGGGCTTCCTTTACAAAAACCTTCGGGGCTTAGGGAAATAGGGTTGCCTAATAGGGCTGCCTTTGGGCCGTTCCCCCCTGTGTTGCTCGTGTCTTGCTGGTGGTTTTAACTGCGTTGTCCATCTAAAAAAAGTTATTGATTGCTCGTACATCATAAAAGATCATACACCAAATGCATCACCATACATACATCATAGAAATACATAACTTTGATGTTACCCTTTAGTATCGTGTTTTACGTTGTTTTCTCTTTCCTATGTCTCCACAATAAACTACTTCAATTCATCGTTTTTTTATGATTTTATTCATTTTCTTTAGAAGTATATGGGCTGCACCGGGGTAAGTCATGTCTATACAACGGCTCCCACTCTTTGCGGTCATAAAGCTATGCGCGCTTGGAATTTGTTCGACCTTCGACATTTGTCACCTTCCGTCACTATCTTGGGGACGAGCGCGTCGTGAGCTCATCCACCGCCTTTCCGTGGTTCTTCAAACATAGCCCTCTGGGTTTCTATCTTCGGGATGCTTTGCAAGAGGGTGGTGCAGTTGTTGTTGCCTGACTTCTTTGCCCCTTTTTTCTCCTTAAGTGCCAGTGGATTCCACTGCTTTCTTTGTAATTAAATTTGAATCTATAAATATACTCCGAAATAAGGTGCCGGCACGTTGTTCCTGTACTGGTACTATCGTTCCGAAAGCATATACTATGCAACCATCAGAAGCCATCTCATTTCGCGGATATGGAAAGGTTCAGTGAAAATTCCGGATTACTGGTGCCGGTTTTCAACTGCTGCGCTTTTCTTGAAATTAGACTTTAAGTAAATCAGCAAAGAAGGACGCATGTAATGTAATATTGAAAATTATGGTCATACTGTGTGGTCGCTGCTTGAAGACATTGTGATGGTGTAAATGGGAGAAGATGAGGAGATGTCTTATTGCTTGTACTTTAGCAGTATATGTTTGTAAGTGAACAAAGGAATTGTTGAATGGTTTTGTCACCTCCCTCTAATGCATTGGGCTTAAATAGGTGTCAGCCCAGATAGCTTACGCTCGCTTGTCTCGTTTACGTGTCAGGCGTGAGGGCTCATCAACCGTCGTCAACTGTCTAGAGACGCGGCTCGACTAGCATGGAGAATCACGACGCGGCTCATTTTGCATCGGAAACCTCGCTTAGGCGCGTCTTCTGGCTAGTTAGATTAATTGTGCGTACATGTACGTATCGGGAGGTACTGGTCTGACAGTATGCATCAAAACCCTTGTGAATATTGCACTAGCGACGTACCCACGTTGTACGTCCGTCCGATGGAAAAGCACGAATTGGAATTAGTAACGAGTACATGTACAATGTTATGCAATGTAATGTTGCATAACAGTACTCGTCACACTCGTACCCTCCCCCTCTTGACAGATCTTTGAGGCCGCCGGAAGGCAAACCTCCGTGGTCTTAGCTCCTTTACTAAAGCAGTTATTGGGACTCGGGAATGCGCGTTGGGTGAGCGTACATGAAGTCGATGTACGCTTGAGTCTTGGCAAACTTGTGCCATTGGGGCGTCTCCAAGACATCTTGTAACGTTGTTGTTCGGTGTACCTCGTTCAAC
This sequence comes from Tetraselmis chui, assembly GCA_026401115.1. Classification (NCBI taxonomy): domain Eukaryota; kingdom Viridiplantae; phylum Chlorophyta; class Chlorodendrophyceae; order Chlorodendrales; family Chlorodendraceae; genus Tetraselmis; species Tetraselmis chui. The sequence continues at coordinate 57,564 of JAPMLY010001702.1, forward strand.
CGGTGCCATACACGTGGAGTGTCGTCATCACTGAAGTGCGTCATGAAGAGTAAATATTTGCCTCGTCGTCAAGGTAACGACTTGATGCACAAAGCAGAGATGTGCGAGACGTCAAACTCCTCGTCGTCCCCTTCGGGTACAGTCACCGGGACAGCTGGTCGTAGTGGAGCGGTAGAGCAGGGTCGTAAGTTGTTCACATGGAACACATTATGTAAGCATATTGTCGCTGGAAGTTTCAATCTGTAACTGTGTTTCCCAACCTCCTCCTCCAATGAAAAAGGTCCAAGCTGTCTGTCTATGAGTTTCCGGTTAGGCTGTCCGCGCAGAAAAAGGTTTGATGTAACGACTGATACCTTGTCTCCTCTGGCGAAGTGTGGTGTTGTAGATGGTTATGTGCGCGCCTGAATCTCGTCCTTATGTTGCTGTAACACATATCGTACCAGGGTATGTACTTCCTGTAACAATCTTAACCGCTCTGTTGCGTCTTGCGAAACCGGAATTGATGGTCGCATGCTAAATAGCAAGTCAGGAGACTCCTCATGAGAGAATCCAAAATTAGCCTCGAACGGTGTGTGTTCAATTCCGAGTGGTCGAAAGGCGTTATACGCAAATTCCACTTGTGGTAGTAGTGTCGTCCAATCAGAGCCGTCATAGCAACACAAGCAACGAAAAAGTTGCTGGAATGTGATGTTCACTCGCTTTGTTAGTCCATTTGCCTCAGGGTGTCGACTCGAAGACATGTTCACGCGCGTTCCAAAGCGTCGCCAAAGTGTCTGCCAGAGGCCAGTGACGAATTTCGGGTCGCGATCACTGACTAGTATACGGGGTAGTCCATGTATTCGGTAGACTCCCTATAAATACAAAGTAGCATTTTCTTCGGCAGTAACAGTCTTTGTACACGGCAGAAAATGGGCCATTCGAGTTAGATGGTCTACTACAATCAGCACATTGTTAAAGCCATTGCTCTCATGCAAGTGTGTAAGGTAGTCAAGACCAACTGTGTGCCACGGTCTGGGTGGAACATGCAATGGGTAAAGAGTCGCAGCCATCTGCGGTCGAATCTTTGCTCTTCGACATATGACGGAGCGCTCAAAAAAATCTTTCACATCTTGGCGAAGTCGTTTCAACCAAAATCTGTCGAGCGCTTTAGCAAGAGTGTTGGCAACTCCTCTGTGACCATCTGACAAAATGACGTGCAGCTCTGTGATCAATCTCAGTCGGAGCTCAGAGTTCCGCGGAATATAGAGGCGATCGAGGTGCCAAAAATATCCAGCTATGGCTTCTATCCGGCTGTCTTTCGTCCACTCACCCTCGTCCCCATAAAAAACGAGTCTAGGGAGTACCCCTCGCGAATGAGATCAGCGATCTCAGGGCTCAGTTGCAACGCGTTAACTGTCAGTAAGTTTAACTGTGCGTCTTCATACATCGGCTGGGACTTCCGTCGTAATTCTCGATCTAACGGATCCTCGCCATCCCAAAATAATGGAACCGTGGCTTGAGGTACGATGTCTGGACGCCGGCTCAACGGGTCAGCTTCGTTCAAAGCTCCCTTGCGATATGCAAGTGAAGGCATGCCCACCCGTAAATCAGTCGGTGTCTCCCCACATAACTCATTGATGTAACTACGAATGAGAAGCCAGACAGGGCCAAAATCAACCGAAGAAAACCGGGGGTACATAAAAAACTGCCTCGGGATAGTCGTGTCGTCATGGAAGAGTGCCTGGGATGTATAGACTGCACGACGAGAAGTTTCCCATTGAGGCACCTAACCGAAGTGAAGTAACTCACTCTTATGCTTCATAGCATGAAGTAACCCCGTCTTGGCGGGCGTAAGATTCAGACCACCGACATCGATTGTTTCCGGTGCGACGTAAGAACCATCCGGATGAATAGTCGACTAGGCTGTCACAACCTGCTCGAGCTGAGCGGGAGTACGCAAATGGGCCGTAACGTACGGAACATGAACTGAAGTCGAGTAAACGTAAACGAGTTGTTGTCCGACAGATAACGCGACATGAACAGGTGCGTCACTCAACCCCGTCAAATCATCCGGAGTCAAGATGAGGCCAGTTTTCTCATACAACTCACGAACGTCATCATCGCCAGGCTCTTCGTTAGCTGTCACTGAGCCAGCCGGGAACCAAGTTATACCGGTACGAGGCTCACGTTGTAACACAAGCTTAACGTCGGAAAGATTAGTCCCTCTAACATGAAGTACGACCACCACGTAACGTCCAGGTCCAACAGAAGCCATTCCAAGTCAATCAAGCAACGTCGAGAGAATCAAACGATAGCGAAAACGTGGGTCGACGAGCCAGCTCCGAAACCAGTGTGGCGATTAGCCTTTTTCAGCTAATTGCTAGCACAAATATATTCTGTTCTGTTCTGTCGCTGCTTGAAGACATTGTGATGGTGTAGATGGGAGAAGATGAGGAGA
>JAPMLY010001702.1:62500-87550 GCA_026401115.1 Tetraselmis chui
TGACGACCTACTACTCGTCACTCGAGCGAGCAGGCTTGACGTTTTGAGCTTTCAGGACTTATACAATTCAAAGATATGTTACACTAGGCGGGGGTCCGAGCATCAGAATCAAACTCGTTGTTGTCACTGCTGTGTGCGTGACACTGACAGGGTATTCCGGCTGGATGGCTTCTTGCAGCACGCCTTCGTGACGCCCGGCGCTTCATCCGACTTTGAACCGTCTCCTGCGCTTCGGGCTCGAGACCAGGGGAAACGCTTCGCCGGTGGCATATCACTTACGGCCTTTGCAACTGATCCTGCGCCAAGTGCTGCGGCGATGGTAGGCGCCTGTGAGGCGATAGCTGCAGTGATGCACATTGGGCAGACCATCGTAGCCTCGTTACGGAGTTGTGCTAAAAAATACGGGTAAATGTCGAAAAAGAGCGGGAGATAGGACGCAATGCTGCTGTATTCGGTGAGATGGAAACGGCCTGTAGATACGGATCAACCGGGAGGACTTTTGAGGCTGGTGGAACACTGCTGAACTGTATTTGGTGCGTGCGTTTTATGGTGCGGTCGACAGCGGTTGGTGTGAGCAGGTGCCGCCCATCGCTCGCACGGTTTGCTCGCGACGACAGTGCTTCAGCAGCACAGCAGTATATCGCATTGACTCCTCTGTACCAGAGAAACCACTCCCGCACCAACGGGTACAGGTACTGTTCCTGGGAAGGACTTGCAAAGTACAGGTACCTGTACCTGGTGGTTTTTAATACTTTATTGCGAAAAGTAGACCAGGGCTACAGGTATTTTGTACAATTGTACCATGTGGGAGAGAGATGCGCACAATACACACGGTACAGGTACAGTTCGGACACGGTACGTTGTACCACCCTGTACACAGCAGCAGCGGGTGTGAGAGGATGACTGCTAAACTACAGGTACTGGTATGTAGGGAATACATGATCAACACGACATTGTGTGCTGATGCTGATAACATGTAGATGATTTACCCTAGGGCACGTTTTGCCAAAGATGTCAGCTTGCTTACAATTTGGCCAAGAGACACCCACAGACAGGGTCTGGGGGTCGATTAGCGCAGGATTATAGGGATGGGTGGGTGGGTTCGCGCGAAGCCTAGATTGGCTGAGCGCGAAAGCAGAGAGTGCCTAGGCTCGTGGCTAGCTACGGCTTATAAGGCACGGGCTAGCTAGAGCTGACCGTTGGGGAAGTCGTTGGTCGTTGGCTGTGTCTAACTGCTAGGGCAAGGTGGTTGTCCTGCAGGTGAGACGCGCCGATATTAACGGTAACAATAACCGCTAGAGTTACTGTCCCGTACACATGATATTGGATATGCAAACCTCTAGATTCAAATCAATCTGACCATTTACCCTAGGGCACGTTTTGCCAGTAACCTAAAGCCAAAGGCTTGCACAGCCAGAATTAGTGTTGCGGGGGGGACGGAGTGAGCCAGCCGAAGAACCGCCACGCAGCAGGTGTTGGGGTCATGGTTGGGTCAATATATTTGCCTTCAGTCACAGAGATGTTCTTGGCCCAGCCACCCATAAATTTGATTACGGGGAGGGGCGCGCCGATGCAGCTGGCAGCGGACGCCGCGCCTTTCCGTAGGCTGTGCGATGTCCATTTGAAGCCGGCGGGCGCGGACGAGTTGACTGTGCGAAGGGCGAGGGAGAGCCAGGTGGAGATGGTGGACGAGGCACCCCAATCGGCGGAGGGTTCTGTAGGTGAGAAACTCCAGAAGGCGAGCGGGGGTGGCATGCTGTAGAATTTAGTGCAGAAAATAGCGCGCTGTTCCGTGTAGTAGGCGATCAGGTTCGCCAGGACGGGGTTAGCGGCTACAGGCATAGCGATGACCAGTTTATCGCTGGTGTCGCGGCGCTGGTCCCCCTTAGACTTCCGAACGTAGAGGCAGATCTGCTGCGAAGGCTTGTCGACCACAAGGTCGCCGGTCTGGCAGCGGGCGCCGGTTTCGGCGCGGCAGAAAAACGTGTAATTGACGCACACCGCTAAACAGGCCCTGAAGCGTTGCATATCGGGGAAGGCAGCAGGGGTCCACGCGAGAGTATCGTGGAGGGTGTTGGCGTAGTGTAGGACGTCCAGGGCGACTTGTGCGGGTAGCGGGAGGCGAGCGGTGGTAGGTACCAGGCGGTGCTGTAGCATTTCGAGGCCACGGCGGGCGTCCGCCAAAAGTTCGCCCACGGCGACAGGTTGGCGCCGGTGGTCTCGGAAGTACTTGTTAATTGCGGAGAAGTAAGGCTGCAGTGAGCTGGCGGCGACCGTGCCCAAGAGGGCTAGCCATGCCGTGTAGCGGACCATCGTGGCCGGCGTGGCCTGTAGCGGGGCAATATTTTCTTCTGCACAAAAAATAAAAAACTGTCGAATTGCGCTCTGGTAGCTCCGGTACGTCGAGGGCGCTAGCGAGTTGCTGAGCAGGGCAACCGCTGTAACCCCGAACTTATCTGATCCTAGGAGGTCTTGAAAAGTTTGAGCCGATTCGGCGGACCAGGGCGACTGTGCTGAGTTGAGGCGTAATTCGTAGCGCGGTGGTCCTGTACGCAGAGGGCGGGCGTCCTGTACAGGAGCATTTAATCGGTCCGGGCGTATCGCTCGGCCAATCGCGCCGCGTCGGGTGTAGAGCCAAGCGGGGGTGCCAGCCGAAAGGCCACGATGCTCCAAGCGGGAGGACCGACCCCCTCTTGCCTGCCTAGCCTGCCGGGAAAGAACAGGTCGCGTGACGCTGGGAAGTGCACGGTCTCGGAGGCTAGGCGTGCGAACGCGTGGTACCACGTTTTGTTTCGCCAGTAGGGGGCGATAACGGTTGCCGCTGCTTGAGCTTGGTCGAGTTTTGCTGCCAGCGTTGGTAGGGCAGACCAAGGAGGGTTGCAGTAGTTGTTCTCGCACTTCCACGCCGCGTCGGGGAGGTGTAGGCAGTCGACGTCCTCGCACAAGGGGTCGCGCCAGCGAGCGTTGAAGCGTGGTAGCTGCGTGTTGAGCATCGAGGCGAAACGGTCGATAGTGTGCGGCCCCCACCGGCGTTGAAGGTAGGCGAAAACACGAGGGTTGAGCTGCCAGTCTTCGTGGTCCAACTCCCGGCTTAGCGCGTCGGCCCATATGTTGGCCGCCGAGCGGATGTAGCGTGGTCGGATGTTGATGTCGTTGCTGTCGAGGAGGTACCATAAGCGACGGAGTTCGCCCATCATGGCGGGTGATCGCGAGGTGAGCTTGGTGAGGGCGGCGACCACCGCCGTGTTGTCCTCGTGTAGAAGGACTTGGCGGCCTCGGAGTTGGGGTAGAAAAGATTCTACCGCATGTCGCACCGCTCGAAGTTCCTTCCACGTAATGTGTTGTTGGCGGTCGGTAGCGCTCCAAAAGCCCCGGGCTTGATAGTTGGAGTCTTCGTTGAGCACGGCCCCCCAACCGTAGTCGCTCGAGTCGGCGTGGAGGTAGGCGGTCTCGATAGGCTTGTAGATGGACCGGCCGTTGTGTTGAGTGGGGACCGTGCGCCACCACTCGAGGTCTCGGCGTAGTTGGTGGGTGAGGCGGACGCGTCCGCCCCACCCAACCCGTGTGGCTAACACGTTGTGGAGCTCGCGCAAAAAGAAACGCGCGGGGGCGATGGCGAGGTAGAGGAACTGCGCCTTTCCGGCGAAAGCCGCAAGTTGGCGAGTAGGTAGCCACCGGGCGTTTGATGCAGCTCGGCCGAGGAGGGATGAGGCCTGTTGCGCGAGTTGTTGGAGTTTTGCGGGGGGGGCGCGAAACATGCCGTGATGGAGGTCCACCGTTAAACCCAAATGGTCGCCCACTTGGGTAGGTGTCCAAACGCCTTTCTTGGGGTTGCGTTCGAGGCCGAGGCTGTCGAGCAGGGCTTGAACGCGTTGTCGTAGTAGGAGGGCGTCCTCGTAGGAGTCGGCGAGGAAAAGGAAATCGTCCATGTAGGGTAGGAGGCGAATCCCCCGCCATCGGGCGTTTCGGAGGAAGCGCTTGGTGGGGCGGCGACTGTGAGGGGAAGTAGCCGTTGGCACCGGTGGCGGGGGGCGACGGAGATGGTTCGTAAACACTTGAGTTAGCTTGCAAAAGTAGTAAGCTGACCCCGACCAGCCCATGGGAAGGCATGCTAGGCGCCATAGCGTGCCGCGGTAGTTGACCGTGAAGAAGTCGCGGTCTTCCTCCCGGATGCCAAGGGTGTAGTACCCGTCGGCAAGGTCGAGGGAGACGAAATAGTCGCCCGGCCGCGAGAGGTGACGCAGATGCTTTAGCGTCTCGCACGTCATGGTGAAGGTCGAGCAACAACGGTTGAGTTCTCGAAGGTCGATAATCAAACGCCATTGGTTGCACCCGGGTTTGGCGCATGAAGGAAGACGTCGGGGAGCAGGAATCGGAGCGGCGGGCCACACCGTCATTTCTTGCTCGAGGGTTTAGCCGGGTCGGTCGGCCTGGGGGTGGGGGTGGCGCGTGCTGCGGCTGCTGCTGCTGCCGCGGCCTTGCGTTTGTCGGCGGCGGCTCTGCGGGCTCGCGAATCGGGGCCGGGAGGCTTGTCCGGTGTGATTTTCGCGAAGGCGGCTCCGGCTGCAGCCTTGCTGGCGGCGTGTAGGCTGACTTCCAGCGTGCGGTCGACGAACGCTTGGCGAAGCGCATCCAATGTGCCGGAGACCGCGGCAGGGCGCGGTCGGCAGAAGCGCTCGTGGGCGAGTTCGGCAAAGACGCGGTCCGCATCTGTGCTCGTTTGTCCGCCCTTGGTGAGGCGGAGGAAGCCCAATCTAGTACGGGCGGCCTCCTCCGTCGCCATGTGGGTGCGATGACCCGCTCGGATGAGGGTAATCGCTGCCGCCTGCTCTGGCGGTAGAGGTGCGCCGTGCGACAGCGTGTCCAGAGCCTCGCCAATTGCCGCGTTGGCGCAACTGTCGAAGAAGGCATAGCACCCGATGTGTAGGTACTCGTCGTAGGCTGCCTGGGTGCGTTTGTCGCTTAGTGAGCGGGCGGTGTCGTCCGTGAGTGTCCACAGACGTGGCTTGTCGACGTCGCGAGGGGGACGTTCGAGGCCGGCCGGGATGACTTCGCCGTAGTAGGTGAAGTCGACGAATTCGGCCGCAGAGGGGTCGGGTTCGTCGTCAAGCATGTCGATAGGTGGCTCAGGGGCTTCCTTACCACCCTCCGTCGCTGTGGTCGCGTCGGTGGGAATGGACTGCTGTTGATCCGTAGTAGCAGGTGGGGCTGTCGGCTGTCGAAGCTGAGCGAGCAAGGCAGCGTTAGCCGCCAAAAACTGCTCAGTAATGCGTTGTTCCGATGCCAAAACCGCCGTACGAATCTGTTCGGCTGTGCGTTGTTCGAGTGTGGTAGCGTGAGGGTCGGCCGCTGCGGCGGATGTAGACTGCTCAGGCTGCATAGTGGGGAACTGCGTAGCTGAACGAGGGGAAGTGTCGCGTGACGCTCGAGTGCGCATGGGACGAGAGGTAAAACTGACACCCTGCTCGACTACTAGAGTCGAGACTGCATTCGCGCGAAGCCTAGATTGGCTGAGCGCGAAAGCAGAGAGTGCCTAGGCTCGTGGCTAGCTACGGCTTATAAGGCACGGGCTAGCTAGAGCTGACCGTTGGGGAAGTCGTTGGTCGTTGGCTGTGTCTAACTGCTAGGGCAAGGTGGTTGTCCTGCAGGTGAGACGCGCCGATATTAACGGTAACAGTAACCGCTAGAGTTACTGTCCCGTACACATGATATTGGATATGCAAACCTCTAGATTCAAATCAATCTGACCATAATCTAAACAAATTCTTATAAGAAAAAGCAGTGGAGGCCACCGAGCAAGAAGAAGAAAAGAGGGGAAAAAACTTAACCCCGTGGAACAGGAAGCCATGCCATACCGTCAGCACTGCCCTCCTGCAAAGCGTTGCGGAGGTAGGAACCCAGAGTACCATGAAGAGGAGAAGAAAGACGTTGCATGAATTCACGTCGCACATCCCCACAAAAACGCCGAAATGGAACATAAGTAGTTTGACGAACGAGATGTTGCATACGGACGTAAATGTTAGAGCGCAAGGAGCGAGACTCAACATCACCATAATGGACATAAACTCTTCCACAAAATTCTGGACGTACATTGTGTTACACATAAGCAAGTCAAGAACACGTCCCCATCTCACGGTCTCACCACGTCAAGCACGACGACACCCAGGCACCACCCAAGTGTAGTAGAGCCGGGGATCAAGAAGCCGTCATTCGGTATGGTTGTTATTTGTTATAGACGCGAGCTTCAAATGAGTGTTGCTTTAAGTTTGTAGAATAATCAAGCCCGTAAATTCCCAAGAAATCATCGAAACTACACGTCGTTACGAGCGCCACGCTCGGACATTGCGCAAGCGCTCATACCAAGCTTCACATTGCTCCGTGATTCCCTTAACAATATTTTTGGACGCATTTGAGTGGGTCTGGAGGCGCGGATTCCGTGATCAATGCACGGAATTTTGTTTTAACCCTCCGCATCAGACATTCGATGTATTCATGGGATCATTATGCATCCGCCGCATCACCCGCATCAATGCGTCCTTGAATTAGTGCCCTATTCAATCAATGCATCCAAAATAATGCATTATTCAATCAATGCGCCCACAAGTTAGTTCCCTAAATCATCAATGCGTACATTTATTAGTGTCCTCATTTATTGATGCAATCATTAATTAGTACCCTTGTCAATCAATGCATCCATGAATTGGTGATTTATCTAATCAATGTACAACGAGCAACCTATACAATCCCGGGACATCGGTTGCATCGATGCATCCCCTTCCATATTTCTTAAATAACACCACTATAAAAGCCGATAGCAATACCGTCTGGCTAAACTATAGACACGGCTACCATCCGGTCATAATCGGGCTCGTCATTTCATCAAAATTGTATGTGTGAGGAGGCTCATGTTGATGCATAAATGCATTCGCCCCGCATTACCCGCATCAATGCATTCATGCACTAGTGTCGTGCTTTTACGAGGAAGTCTCTGCCTACATGCATTTTTCACTCGACATCCGCATTCAAATGCTACTCTTCAAGAGACAATTGCTACGGCTCCATGGCTTGCACAATTGTAGTTAGTGGATTCGGGATGTCCGCTTCCACCTACTTAAGATGTAACACCGACGGAGGATATACATGTACCAACAACGGGCGATTCAAACTTCATTGCTAAGAAGCGAATGGAAAACATTGGTCTTCTTGTTGTTTTGACGAACTAAACAGAGATTCGTCATCTTCTGTAAATTGTGTTGTCGGTTAATACTACCGCTGGTCATCGACAGCAAACATCGATGGTGGATTGCGCTGCGACGCTGGATTTTTGTCGGAAGATTGTGTAAACCGGATGGGACTTCAAATGCGTAAGCCAAATACCAAACACGCATGTTCGACTTCCTAATATACAATGAGTTACTTCGATCAACGTATGAAGTGTCTTTTACACTCGGTTATTATGACGACTTTGTTCGTACGTTTCACGTTTCTTAGCGATTTGAATCATGTGGACATTGTGTTGGGTTCATTTTTGGATTATAAACAAGAGGCAATAAGGTTCGCCGGCGTGCGTCTTTTTACCTTAATGGTTGGCAATGTTATTGAGACTCAAGTGCTCGAACGACGACCCACGTGTACTTCATGTCGTCGACGAAGGTCCACAAGCTGGTGAAGAAGACTGATCGAGCAAAGGGTCGGACGGCGGATTTTTTCACGGTTCACTCAAATACGGTTGATCACTAACCTTCATCGGAATTCCACCTTGGTGACGAGCTCAGCGATCAACATCGAGAGGACACACGGAAGATTTTGTTTGATGAAATCCCGGAGATGTTTCAACCTGTCGACTCGCCAACTATCAGTCGACCTTGGGACCATCCCATCGACACCACCGGAGAGATGTGATGTTAAAAGATTAACCGCTTGTCGCATGCTGAGATAGAAGAGGTCAATCGAAAGTTAGAGAACGCATTGGACGCTGGGTTGGTTCGCCCTAGGCGCAGCGAGCTCGGATCGCCGATTTCATTTGTGCGCAAGGCGATGGTTCTCTTCGCTTGTGCATCGACTATATAGGTTTCTCGGAAGGATACCTACCCTTTGCCTTGTGTGGACGTCACATAACCTCTTCATGTACCTCGACTCGTCACACCTTATTGGACGAGTTGAAGGGCGCAATTTTCTTCACTAAGTTGGATTTGGCGTCTAGATTTTGGCAAATTCACGTACGAGGAGAGGGCGTCCACAGGACGGTATTGTAAACCCCGGATGGACTTATGGAATGGGTGGCCATGCCTTTCGGCTTGTGCAATGCTCAAGTGACTTTCCAGAGGATGATGAACGAGATTTAACTTGACTTTCTACACAAATTCAACACGGTTTATCTTGATGACGTTTGCACTTACAACCGTACGCTTGAGGGACAAACGAAATATCTACGTGTTGTTTTACTACCCTTCAAGGAGGAATGCCCGAGGATGCGTCTTAAAACGTGTGTCGTTGGACTGCAATAGATGGAACACCTTGGCAACATTTTTCCGGCGGAAAGCTCCCAGTTTCGACAACGAAAGTCGATTCCATCAAGGAGTGGCCGGTGCCTAAGACACACCGCGTGGTTCGTGATTTCGTTCAATTCTGCAACGTTTACGCGAAATTCATTCGACACTATATGCCAGAGTTGTTTATAGACTTGTTAAAGAAGTCTCAGCCGCGTCGGATTGTGTTGACGCCTACATGCATGGAAGCCTTCAAGACTCTCAAGGTACGACTAATTTAGGTGCCATGCATGGTCCTCTCGGAGGTAAGCTCAGACGCAACTATACATGCTTCGGCAGTGAGAATTACAATTGTCTTTCAACATGGTCATGGAGGAGGTCTTCAACGAGTCTCTTAGTGGGCGCGCAAACTTAACAGTGCAAAGCGCGGTAACTCTTACTCATTTTACGACTTAAAAGCTTTGGTTGTTTGTCAAGCCGTGAAGCATTATAGATGTTACCTTGAAGGTTGTTCCGAGTTTTTGTGGTTCGGACTACGACACGCTGCGACATATGTTGAGGCTACATAATGACAAGTTAAACAACCGGCATGCGCGTTATGCTCGCAATTTACAGCCGCTGAGGAGGGAGCGATAATTGTGGCCTATCGCAATATATGTCGGAACGAGGCTGACCCTTTCAGTCGACGGGTGGACTTTTTACCACAAGCCAATCTCCCGTTGTTTTGGGATGGTGACGTGCCTCATTGATTGAATCCTCGAGAACAGTCCCAGCTGCCGAGAATTCATGACACCCCGATGACTTCGTAGGATTTGGACGCCGATTTAAGAAGTTTAATTGTTGACGTCTTGTGGATTTACCCAGAACTTGTTGAGCAACTTCGTCTGGGCTTCACCAAAGACTCGTTTTATGGGGATGGGGGTAAGTAAACGAAGGGCGGGCATATTGCTGCCCGAGATGGTTCTTTTTAGAGACATGCACGACTCTGCATTCCGAGCGACCATGTGTTGAAGCAAAAGTTGTTGTTCGAATTACACGACAGTGCGTCTTCATGTCACCGTTGCTATGCAAGCACGCTAGATTAAAGTGTTGAACATGCTTTGGTGGGATCAAATTCGACATGACGTCAATGAATACTATCACATACTTGTTGTTTGCAAACGCGCCAACGAGCGAGCTCAAATGGCAGCTGCTCTCGATCCGTTACATGCTTTTTTTCGCTTCGACCATAGCAAATATTTGGGCTCGACTTGTTTACTCACTTACATGTTAGTGCATGCTTTGGCAGTGTTTTGTTGTTGTCGACCTCTTGACACGAATGGCACACTTTTTTCCATGTACAAAGATGGCTAGAACATAGAAAGTTGCTTAAGTATCAATACAAGGTGTGTACCGTTTACATGGCCTTCCGCGTGTGCAGGTCAGCGACATAGATTTACGTTTTATTGTCGTGTTCGGGCAGATACTTTGGAGACGCTTCGGAACATTTCTTCGAGTCCTCCGGAAACTCGTGCTTAAATTGAACGGGCAAACTCTGCGTTTCAACAACTTCTGCGAGTTTATAAATGTTCAGATGGAAGTGATTCGGTTAACTAGTTGCCGCAATTTGAAGTCGCCTATACCATGCTTGTCGAAAATTAGGAATTGAGCACACCTCGTTTGAGATGAATTTTGGCTTATCTCTTGAGGAGCCCCCGGACTTATTGTTGCATATGCGACCGTCGATTCTAGTTTCAATGGTTGATGAGGAGCGTTTACAACATTTACGTGAGGTGCACGAATTGGTAATGTTGCGTATGTGTCACGCGTACACAAGGACGAAATGCAAACTCTTTCGCAATCTTCGATTGCTCACCGACTCGAGCTAGGTGACAAGGTTTATGTATATTATTACAAAGGGCCTCTTTCTTCGTGGTCAATTAAATCGAAAGGTTAAGGACCGACATTTGGGCCCGTTTACGGTGTTAAAAAAGATTGGAGCTATCTAAGCCGTTGGTAACGTTGGTAACATTTACAGTTGAAGTTATCATCTAATGCGCGTATTTCATGAGGTATTTCATGTTAATAATCTTCGCCTTTGTCCTATTGCTACGTTACGACCGGTCGACCGTACGTGCATGTCACAACCGATGGAGATGACGAGGAGTAAGACGTTTCTCACATCTCTTTTGTCAAGATCAACATTGTTTCACAACGTCATGGGAAAGACATGATGTTCTACACCCATTTCAAGGACGGGCAGATTCCACTCGATTGGCATCGATAAAATGAAGCTTAGCGTATAATGGCGTTACAACACTTTCGGCACTCAAGTGAATGGCTTCAATTCGCCAACAAACAAGGGTTCTTGGACTTCATATGGACATCGCACCATCCGAGCATTCATCCCCACTCACAATCACTCCATCCAGTGGATGGAGTTGATGCCTATTGCGATTGGCCAAAGATTGATTATAGGGTTGGCTTGAGGGTGATTCTCCACTTTGTCTAGAGGGGGGAAGGAACGACTGTGCCGAGTACATTCCTAATGCATTACATGTGAATGTGGGACTCGTGCGTCTTCCTACTAATTCCATTTCGTATTTTCCGTAGTATACACCCGCAGTTGTAAAACCAATGTAAGTCACTAGTACAGTAGTATCGTGCTTACTCGTGAGACTTACTAACCGTCAAGACGCGCCGGATATGCACGTGTGTTCGAGGCGACAAACATCACGTGACATGAGACAAACTTCCGAGGGTCGCGTGAATTGGGCTTATAAACTGTTAGGAATGTAGAATTAGTAAACATATATGTCGATAAACCCCGCACAAATCGCTCCATGAGGTGAGCCGAATTCGATTGGTGTAGCTTGGCGCCACGGCGAAGCTATGCTTTGCATGCTCGACTTTGCCGGTGGAAATCGAATATTTCATCGAAAATTGAATTTTGGATTTCTGAACCCGTGAGTAGGTGCGTTCGACGCGCATTGAAAAGGTGAGTGCAATGATATCTTTGACTAAGTTGTGACCGTTTGAACATTGTGGCCGGATAGCTTGTCCTTATTACTTGGCTTGTGCGTATATCGGTGGTAGTAAGTCTACCTACGCGATTTCGTGCGTTTCCTCCCACAACGGCATGCCCAACACCTCCCCCCTCCGTCGCCTTGCATCATATTTGCGCGACCGTCCCACAATCATTCATATTGCGGCGCTTTCAGCCCATTACTCTTTTCGTCTAACCGGCAGTGCGCGCGACTACTTGAAAGAGCGTGCGTGTCGCACGGGTGTGGGCGCGATAACTCCAAGGACATAAGCCCGGTATGTAGTGCTCGAGTCTCCCCCCCCCCCCGAAATGGTACCAATTTGGATGTTTCACCAGATAATAAGGGGGGCCCTTCAAGCATTGACGAGCACATGCACATCGCCCTGATGAATAACCTCCTATGACTTTCAAGCGCTCTTGTGAAAGGCAAGGGGTATTGCAAGGATTACGTTGAACCCGAATGCATTGTCACCGAAGAGACAGAAATATTCCGATTCCTTCGTAGCCTACGCGAAGCAATCGTGGCCCCCATAATGATGGAGAATACGAAAGTATACGCCAAGTTTTACAAACTGTTTAGTCTTCTTGTAACCAATTTTATCTTAGAGGGGCCTTTAATAGTGCGACCAACTCATGTGACGCTACTACCGATGTCCGTTGAAAACTGCACACGGTCTCCGCCACCCACCATACACGCCACCCCACAACTCCCACAGAATCCATGTACCATACCTACAGCTACTCTCCCCCTGTTCACCATCTTCTTTTACCCATTCCTCTGCGTGCCAACGTTGCGAAGACAGGGAAATAAACCAGATCCCGTCCCTGAAAGGGGGGGAGGTGGGGGGATGCTGTGCTTACAGATTCATTCCGGTGCGCCGACCCAGAATAATTGTTGAAATGCAGCAAAGTGGACTCCCGATGCGGTTGAACTTAATTGCCAGCAAAGACAGCGCGAAATATTAATAATAACAAAGGTGACGTTGCAGTTCAAAAGTCTCCAAAACCGCACATCTAGGTACGATATCCCCCTACCTCTTTTGTCTACAATTCGAAAAACCAGACGTAGAACTAACCGGCTATCATCAATCAACTCATACTTGAAACCACCGCATTATCATAGGCCACCGGCCCGGAGGCACCCAAACCTCCTTAAACATTTTCCAGGTCAAGAAGGGAGAGTGACTATGCGCCTGCGCCTCCTGCTTGCTTTTTTTTGGGGGGTTTTTTGCTTTTTTTTTATAGCCTCGACACACATGAAGGGCGGGCGCTTCATTCCCGTGCTCTGTCCATGGAACAACCAAGCGGGAGGATAGGGTTAATACTGATGGCCATATTTGGAAGACAAGGGAGTGCTTCGGAACAGCCTCTCTACCGAGCCCCGATATCGCACGATCGAACGTAACAGAGGAAATGTGGTCAGACACCGGGCCGGCATTCATAGACTGTGGAATCGCCCAGGCGTGAGTATTTGATCCTTCGATACCCACGTCCAGGTGTCTCGCGATGCGGGTGCAACCCCGCGCGGCCCAAACGGATCATCATCCCCACAACCCAAAACACACACAATTATACACAAACACTGGAACACGCGCACACACAGCGACACACACACACACAGACACTCAGACACACACTCGGATGATATATATCATGCTACGCACCATCGATACGAAGCAACATAAATGACATGGCGAGCGTCTGTTCATGGCGGGTCCTGCGTGGGAGATATGTAACCCGCTGAGGACATCTTCCTAACCTTATAGCCTGCGGATGCGGCACCATCCACTGCATACACCCGCCACACCAAACATCGCACACGCCCCTCTACAGGTTCCTCCGTGATGAATTTTTTTCTAAAGTACGTATGTACGGTGAAAGCCCCAGCCAACTATCCCACAAAGCGGGTCACGTGTGGTCAGACGCCGGGCCGGCCTTCACAGACTGTGGAATCGCCTGATCGTGGGTATTTGATCCTTCGATACCCACGTCCAAGTGTCTCGCGATGCGGGTGCAACCCCGCGCGGCCCAAACGGCTCATCATCCCAACATGTGGCACCCTCCCCCTCAAAGATAAAAGTACAAGTGCAGATAAATACGTAGGTCAGCACACAGCCACCCCCACAAAACCCAAGAATGCACTCACGACTGTGTACCTTTGCACATCGCAAAGAGTGGTTGATATCTCGAGAAAGCAAGCTTAATTTCTCCACAAGCAAAACCCCCGTGCTCGAGACTTCCTGCGAACAAAGCCATGAGATGTAATCAAGAACTTGCATGCAAGCCCCACATACCAGATCAATCTATATCTTTCTCGAGTAGCTTTCTTTGGCTTTAACAATTCTCGCGGATCTTCATCTCAGGGACAAATTGACCCGCCCTCTGCCTTTGGGAAATCAAAAAGGAATCCATCATTCAAAACTAACACCCCCAAATATCCTCAACGACTAGGCTGTGTGGTCAGACGCCGGGCCGGCCTTCACAGACTGTGGAATCGCCTGATCGCGGGTATTTGATCCTTCGATACCCACGTCCAGGTGTCTCGCGATGCGGGTGCAACCCCGCGCGGCCCGAACGGCTCATCAACCCAACACGTAACTCCCCCCCCCCCCCCAACCGAAAGAAAAATCAAAAGACAGCTACATATCAATGAATACAAAGACGAGGGGACAGGCACCCCGCACAGTCAAACAAAGCTCAAAGCTCCCAGGGCGGTGTACCTTTGTTTATCGCGAAGAGTAGTCGTCGGGAAAAGCAAGTTCAATTCCTCCAAAAGAAATTATCGCGTGCTGGAGACGACCTGCGAAGCCATCACATATCCCAAAGAGCAGGAGCAACATGAATGAGCCCACCAACCACTTGAGAACTTGAAATCATCCCAAATAGGGTACTACCTATATCCAGATATAATCAATCAAATACAATTTATTATCATCATGGCTAGCGCCGAGCAACAAATTTTTTCAACCAAACGGCTGTCTGGTCAGACGCCGGGCCGGCATTCACAGACTGTGGAATCGCCCGATCGTGGGTATTTGATCCTTCGATACCCACGTCCAGGTGTCTCGCAATGCGGGTGCAACCCCGCGCGGCCCATATGACTCATCAACCCAGCAGGTGAGCCCTTCCCTCCAGAAATTTTATCACACACACACACACACACACACACACACACACACACACACACACACACACACACACACACACACACACACACACACACACACATTGCTAATTATGCACACAGCGCAGTGTACCTTTGCCGATCAAGCGGAGTATTCAGTTTCTCCGAAGATAAATATGCATTTACCCAGCAGACACATGACACTCCAACAAGGGCCCGCAAAGAAACCGGTCGCATCCCATCAGGACGAGTGTAAAATAGCGTGCATTCACAACAGCCTCCATCGGAGCCAACATCTACATCGCCCCAACCCCATACACTTCTCACCCTTGTTGAAAAAGACACCATCCAGGAAAGGTATCTGAAAAACAGCAATCCATCGGAATACTGGAGTAGCTGTTGGGTGACGTGTGGTCAGACGCCGGGCCGGCATTCACAGACAGTGGAATCGCCCGATCGTGGGTATTTGATCCTTCGATACCCACGTCCAGGTGTCTCGCGATGCGGGTGCAACCCCGCGCGGCCCAAACGGCTCATCATCCCCACAACAACACTGAAACAACCCATCCGTTGCCCCTTCGCAAAACTCGTAATTTTTTACAAACCAGTTAGCCGAGCATTCAAAAGACCCCCATAGTTGCAACGCTAAAAAGAGAGAGAGAGAGAGAGAGAGAGAGAGAGAGAGAGAGAGAGAGAGAGAGAGAGAGAGAGAGAGAGAGAGAGAGATAGATAGAGAGAGAGAGAGAGAGATAGGGGGAGGGAGAGAGAAAGAGGGAGAGAGAGAGAGAGAGAGAGAGAGAGAGAGAGAGAGAGAGAGAGAGAGAGAGAGAGAGAGAGAGAGAGAGGGAGGGAGGGAGGGAGAGAGGGAGAGAGGGAGGGAGGGAGGGAGGGAGAGAGGGAGAGAGAGTGTGTTTGTGTAAGTGTATGTGAGGGCGTGTGTGTGCGCGCATAGGTGTACATGTGTGTGTTTGTGTGCGTACGTGCGTGCATGTGTGTGTGTGTGTGTGTGTGTGTGCGTGTGTGTGTGCGAATACTTACTTAGAAGCACTTCCGCGAAAAAGGCATGGTTGACGCTGCCGTCGTGGTTGAGTAGTCGCAGTTGCCGTGCCTATGAGAGGCAGCAAGCAGTCGACGCGGTGGGGGTGGGCGCGCAGCTCCACCGCCAGGAACCCTACGCAGAGCCTAGCGGCGGTCGCTCTCGTTGCGCCACCGTTGATCCGCTGTCACTCTCACCCACAGGCGGCGCGAAGCCCACCCGCAGCAGGCGCGCTCGGCGGCCTCCACCAGCCAGACGGATCCCCGAATGGCTCCCTGCCCGCCGAACCGCTGCCTCGGCTGCCTCGACGCTGCCCATCCGAACAAACGCGGCGCCGTAAAACGCACAGCTCTGTCGGTCCACCACCCACTCCACACCCTCCACGCCCACTCCCAGCGCCTCCTTAATCCCCGACGCCGTAACCACCAGCGGAAGGTTTCCGACAAAAAGACGCGCAGAGGGGGGGTGCCGCCTCGGGGCCTTCCTCGAGCGTCCAGCTCCGGAGACCGTCGGCGCGGATGACACGGTAGTAGATGGCGCCGTGACATCGCCTCCGAACAGCTTTCGCTTCTGTCCGACAATGTCCGGAAGCGGACAGTCTCGCAAGTGGTACCCCTCCACGCACAGCGGGCACAACGGCGGCTTCCGCTCCGCCACTCGAGCGTCAGCGCAGTCATAGCACACCAGCACCGGAACCTGTCAACGCCACATCCAAGGGGCTATCGTTACCTGAGGCAAGAACGATAAACCGCAACCTCATAACGCAGCCTCCGGCCAGGTAGCCTAAAAACTAAGATTGTAATCGGTGTGTTTCCGTCCTCTAAGTGTTTTTGATCCAAGCTGAAAGTGAAAGGCCGAGGGGGGCGGCCAAAACAACAACACAGGTACGAAGTTGCTTTTACGCGTGACCGTAATAACTGTTGGTGCGGAGGTCGCGCTCGTAAACAGTCGCTGGAGAATCGCCCGTGAACAAGCGCCCATCTTCTGTCGCTGAAGACGAGGATGGGTACAGCTGGGGTGGCTCACCTTACAGAGCGGCTCGGAGCACTGAAACTTGCCGCGGTAGAGCGCCCACGGCTTGCCACATAGGCAGCAGTGGGACTCGACTTCCGCCTCCAGCGCCTCTTCGGGTTTTGCATCCGGTGCCTGCTCGAAACGCCGGTCGAAAAGGTAGTTCTTGCCTTTCCAGAAGCCGCCCTCGGGGAAGGTGTGCAGGTAGCGCTCGATGCCGCCGCGCACCATGTAGATCCCTTTGGTGCTCACGTCGCCGGAGGCCTTCTCCATGTGGTCCAGTAACGCCGAGGCGCGCTCGCACCGGATGCCTCCCGTGCAGTACATCATAACCTGTTTACCCTCCAGCTTGGCCTTGGTCTCGGGGAGGTTCAGCCACTTTGGAAACTCGTGCGAGTTACGCATCTTGGGGTCAAGAAGCTCGGCGCCTCCGGGAGGAGGCGCAAAGTGGCCAATCGCGTTCTCGTAGTAGTTCCGCACATCAATTATCACCGTGTCCTGCAATATCACGGGGTACCGGTAGGTAACGAACGTCCTTCCTTTATTCGCAGCGCCGACCTTACTTGTCTATCGAAACATCATGAATCTACTGGTATTTTCGCTTTAGCGAGACACTCGGACCAAACTATAGCGGCTGAGGAGAACTGTCGTTTTACCTTTTCCGCCATCATCGCGTGGTATTTGTCTGCTTCAAGATGATGCGCTGCCGAGTGGCGCAGCGACGGCGCTCGCTCGCCAGCCAGACCGTACGCCACCAGCTCCGTTGCTTTGCGAATAGTTAGCGCCTTAAAGCGCTTCCCAAAGTATACACCGTCCGTGATCTTGAAGTCGGTCTCCCAGAACGCGGGGTGCCAGGAGCGAAGGCCTTCGCAAAAAGCACGAACCCCCTCCGCGCTACCTGACAGCGTGCAGTTCAGACCTTCAGGAGCGCAGCGGCCACGGCCATTCACGCCGTGCTCCCGCGCGAGGTTAAGCACATAATTCAGTGCGCCCTTGTGCTCAGTCTCGCTCCACGCCGGCTCAATGTATTGATAGAACAGGACAATGGAAACCGGAAGGTTGCCGTCTTTGTCACGTTGCAGTGACGGCAGTGGCGGCAGGGGTAAGCCCGCAACTGACTTGGCAGCCGCCAAGACAGCGCCCTCTGGTGCTGGCTCCGGTATAGGCGCTGCCCGGATTGACTTACCCATAGATAGCCGCCGTAGAGCCTGCAAAAAGACGACGGCGACAAGCACAACGAGGGGTGAGTGTGTCGGGCGTACAAGCGATGGGAGGAAATTTTCATTGTGGTAAAGTGTGTTTACAAAAGTGCGCAACAAGTAAGTTCATCAGTGAAGCATAGCTAGCACATTTCCCTATATCACCTTCTGACAGGCCCGTAGAAGGCTGTGGGTTTAGAAGAGCGCATGAATCCCCCCCCCCCCCCCCCCCTTCCCCGACACACACACGCGCGCGCGCGCGCACGTACGCACGCACGCACTGTAGTACACACATTACACGGCAACACAAAAACACAATAACACAAGCTCATGCTTTGGCTTGTTGTGGTAACACGCGCGATCAGTTTCTCGCGCTGCAAATGTGTACCCGCGCACGGCCTAAGGGTTGGCAACACCACGTCTCACCACAAGTCTCTCCCTCCCCTTGGAGAACCGTCAAAGCCAAAGCGCTTGAGCAGTAGTTTGCTGCTTGCAGTAAACGGCACCGCCGATTTCGGACACGGGAACGTGTGCGATATAGCTCGTCTTCAAAAATTTGATTCAGGCAGAGCGGCGCGAAGTAATAATCTGCATCAACGGCAAATCAACACTTCCCAAGTATCATTTTGGGCCTCGCAACCTGATGAAAAACCTGGCGTACCTTGCAACTGCAGATATGGAACGCGCAGCCGCCGGCCGAGGCGCGGAAGGTGAGTATGAGTATGAGTATGAGGATTGGGAAGGCTCGTGATGGGCTGGTCTGTCTCCCGCCGCCGCCGGAAACGGCGCTATCCCGGTGCTTTGTCGCTAACCCTGCCTGGTCCACAAACCCTGTGATACCACAAACCCTTTTTCCGATACAGCCATATATTAACCGCCTGTGCAGGTACAGGAACATGTACCGGATTTATTATTTGATTTTTCAGTACCGGTAGTACCTGATGCTCCAGTATAAGTTCCAATTGTTCCTATCATTTGAAATTTCAAAAAACAATTACAAGAAAAGGCTCTGAAGGGCAGTGCAGATGCTGTGGGATGCCTTCCTGTTCCTCGGGCTTAGGTATGTGGGGTTTCCTCCTCGCTCTTTCAGCTTGGTGGCTCTCACTGCTTTTCCTTGTGAAAATAATTTACTCAGTGGAACCACCAAGCAAAAAGGCGTAAGGAAGAAAAAACCCCACATGCTTAAGCGTGAGGAGCACGAAGGCATGCCACAACATAAGCATTGCCCTCATGCAAAGCGTCGCGAAGATAAGAACCTAAAAGTACCATGAAGAGCAACAGAAATACGTTGCATAAATTAACGCCGCACATCCCCCCATAGCCGTCGAAAAGGAACATAAGCAGATCCACGAACGAAGTGTTTCATGTGGGCATAACTGACAAAACGCAATGAAGTAGAGTCTGCAACACACATGCCAATGAAGCAACGAACTGCCATCAAAATGGCCAAGCGATCAACCAACTCAACCGCTATAGGCGACAACCGGCCCCCATCCTCCAAAGCGAAGGGATAGTTGTCATTTTAAGTTCATATTGAACTTTGCCGCAGAGAGCAAGAGTGGCAAGAGTGTAATAGAACAAACTAAGTATTTTTTATAAGAAAAAGAAATGGAAGCCACCAAGCAAAAAGGAGAAAGGAGGAGAAAACCCTGCATGCCCAAGCCCGAGGAACTGGAAAGCATGCCACAGAATCATCACTACCCGAATGTAAAGCATCGCGAACATAAGACCCCAACGTACCACGAAGATCGGTAGAAAGCCGTTGCATGAATTCTCGCCTCACATCCCCAAAAAACCGTCGAAAGGGAACATTAGTAGATCGACGAACGAAATGCTGCATGCGGACATAACTATTAGAACGCAATGAACGAGATTCCGCTCCAACCATGCCAAGTGAGTGACGAACAACCACGAAAATTGCCAAGCGATCGACCAACTCAACCGCCATAGGCGTCATCCGGCCCCCATCCTCCATAGCGAAGGGGTAGTAGTCATGGACTGACTGGACCGAAGGCGTGCCAAGTAAGTTGGAAGTGCGAAAGCATGCATTGAGTTTTCCTTGCTGAGCTCTTAATGCAAGACTGCCCGGGAATGGGAGGCGAGCGGCTATCTTAGGGACAATTGTGTCCGCGCGAGCGCTTGTGACCATCACATCTATCAACAACAATATGACGGTGCGGGGCCCTAAAGTCTAACAACACATCATCCCCAGGTCGATCTCGAGAAGCTCCCGACCGAATATGGCGGACCTCTAGCTGCAAGTCCCGCCCCTTAGTAGCCCCCGCTCCAAGCATGAACTCTTCAAGCACGTGGACAACCCGATCATGGAGTTGAATGACGTACCAAGAGCACGGGCACAGGGGGATGTGGTCCATAAGCTTAGCAACTATCGAGCGCTCACCCGACATAGAGGTGCCCGATACCGTCGACGAAGATCTATACCCACGAGACTTTGGGGAAGCCTCATTACACCGTGGTCACTTCCGAAGATGAGAGGCGCGCTCCACAGTAAGGCCCGTCACCCGGTGCGTTGCCATCGTATAGCAATCGGACGGCACCTTGAAACTTTACTTGTGGAAAGCGGAAAAGAGAGCCAAAGCACCACGACCCGTACCCGAAATCAACCGCATATTATCGAATGGGGAAGGTCTGCAAAACGCCAAGAGGTCAAGGTAGGCCCGGGCAATAAGAACGCGCGAAATGCCCAGCTGAATGTGGCCCCCAAAATCTCTCGAGCGGGTGAGAGCGTCGGGAGTCGTAATTGGTAAGTAAGTCAACTGGGTGGCGGACGCCGCCGCATTCTCAACCGGAGAGACCACCGACTCGATATCTGACATGTTTTGATTTAGTGTGTTAGTCAACACCGCGAGATCCGATTCCGGAAACCCGCCCATATTGGAGATCGTCTCATACGAATTGCACAGTTGGACCGCCCACGGTAAAGTAAAAGTAGATACATGCAATAGTTCCCGACGAATCAGACCGTACATTGGACCTAGCGGCTCGGATTCGTTATCGGTAACCATGTTGGCGAGGGTCGCAGTGAATGAAGCATAGTGAGCACCTTCACCATTGGGCTCGAGGGACGGTAATTTATTAAGCCCCCCAAACTCCAGTGGCGGGAAAGCTTCTGCTTAGCGCAAAACAATTAATCGAGCGTTTGTCCGTTCTGAGAAACACCCAAGATTCGAAAAACTGCAGTACGAATTGTTGTAAGTAATACCGTATAAGTATTAGTTGCAGATAGCTACTGTAAGCTACTCTAGATATGATTAGTACATGTCTAGATCGGACATACCGAAAAAGTGTTTGACTCGGTATAGAGATGTCGCTAGGCTACAGCTCTAACACTTATGTTATCCCGACACCACGCATGGAGGTTGGTTGTCTCTGTGATTGTCATGTTTGCGTGACTGTGACTGTAACTACGTTTGCGTGAGTTATCTTCCACACTAACCGTGTCAGCATGGTTTAATAGGTTATGGGCCCCCGCCTCACATCACTCACGCGCGACAACCTGGTTCGGCGAGCTCCGATCGACAACTCTCCCGCAGAAGACAAGTTTCTATAGACACTTAGTACTTTCACCTTGTAGTCGGCGGTATCGCCAGTATAAACTGCGATCTAAAACCCACGTCCACCCCTCTTACGTCAACTCCTCGAAGGCGACAGACAGCCACCCACACCGACGCACTCGTCGTGTGTGGACAGGGTGCACACATGTCCAAGCTAGAGAAGGGGGGGGGGGCGCACTATCGGGTGAATATGCATCCACAGGTTGCACGACAGCCCTAGCTTACCTTTTTGTTCTAATATTATCTTAGCGACTCAGCCGCTAGCGCGGCGCTCCACCTCTCTTGGCCTTGGCCTCGACTTGTGCCCCACACTGGGTGGAGGATACAGAAAAGGTGCTTTGAGATACCCCGGGGCGTCAGGCCGAGGGGTCGGCGGCCGTCTCTCTGAAACCACGGTTAGGCACAAGTCCGGCTAGCGATTTTTACCGCTGCCTGTTTTTTATTCTGCTCTATCTTTTTCGCCCTCTGTCGAAATGGCGCCGAAAACTCGCTCTGCCGACTCTCCGCATGTTTCGCCTCATGCTTCCCATGACCTCGACCCTCAACATAGCACTCTTGATCGCACCCCGGATACTCTCGCGCTCGTCCTTGAGCAAATGGCGCGCATTAACGCTCGCCTGGACGCGCAGTCGACCGACGATGCTGCTCGTGCTGCTGCGGGTGCTACTCCCGACACCCATGTCGCTCAGCGCCGCCGCGATGCGCTGCTCGAACCCTCTCGGGACGGCCACGACGTGCACACCCTCCCCATGCTTGAGCATCCCCTGCTTGGCTATGTTAGCACTAGCATCCCGTTGCATAGTACTTATGTACAAGGTAGCTATTTGTCATTCTAGTACTTAGTGTTATGCTATTAGCGGTACTCTATTCCCTATTAGTGGCGGTCGGCGGGCCTTGCCGGTGCCTTCGCCGGCCGCCATCTCTCTCCACTCACTTCTCTAGTCACCACAGCCGGCCCCCCTTGTGGGGCCGGCACGACCTCCGTGTAACTATCCGTTCCCAACTCTAACAGGTTATGGGCCCTCCACCAAGTTACACTAGAGAAGAGCGTGTGTAAAGCGCTCGGCGCCACGCTAGTCCTACCTACTCCCACGTAAAAAAGAGTAGAGCGTGTGTAAAGCGCTCGGCGCCACGCTAGTAATTCATCGTCCCACCGACCCCACGCTTCGCCTTCGAGCTGGTTGTCCGCGACTGTCCTACCATCTCCCACGTAAAAAGGAGAAGAGCGTGTGTAAAGCGCCCGGCGCCACGTTCGCCCCACCCAGGTTTCAGTCTCACCTAGCCTTCAGCCTACCGATGCTCTCGACCGGATCTGGTTTTTCAGACCGACCCGCGAAAAAATCGGCCCGTGCGTACTTTAATTAGTACTGTTATTGTTTTTTCCCGAGGTAATGCCGCAACGCTCACCTTACTTAGCGAGGAGCTTAACTTTCCCACGGCGAAAAGGGGGAGTCAACACGAGCGCCCGTCTATGTTTTTTGCGTGCCTACACGCTCCTAACGGCCTTGTTGGCTGTGCTTCTTCCTCGCCGGTCGCTCTCATGCGTCGGCTAATTCCCCCGTGGACAGTTTTTCCCGCTACATGTGAAAATAGTACATTACGCAGTACATTTGGAACTGCTTCATATCGGCAACTCGCCGGTTGCGGCACGTTCTCGTGAGCGCATGTCGCTACACCTACCCGGCCGGAGACACACGCTACAAGCACTACACCTTCTACCAAGATGACACCTTCCTCAACGCAAGCTAGGACGACGTCAAGACCTCGGCTACCTTGAGGGGGGGTGTTAGCACTAGCATCCCGTTGCATAGTACTTATGTACAAGGTAGCTATTTGTCATTCTAGTACTTAGTGTTATGCTATTAGCGGTACTCTATTCCCTATTAGTGGCGGTCGGCGGGCCTTGCCGGTGCCTTCGCCGGCCGCCATCTCTCTCCACTCACTTCTCTAGTCACCACAGCCGGCCCCCTTGTGGGGCCGGCACGACCTCCGTGTAACTATCCGTTCCCAACTCTAACAGGCTACGCTCAACCGGACGCACAAACGGCCTTCGCTGCAGCTACCGCAGCAGCTCCTGTTGGCGACCCCACCGTCGCAGAACGCCGTCCCGATGCGCACCGCGAGCCCTCGCGTCCCGAGCCACCGGTTGCTCACCTCCCACCACCCCCACCATACCCCCCCGCTGGATATGCCTTTCACAACCCGAGTGGACATCATCCCGTGAACATCAGCCCGCCGGAGGCGCGCCCCCACCTCGTCCCCCCCTCCCGTGGCCTTCCGCACCCGTACGGCCCGCCGCACACCATGGCTGGCCGCTCTCCCTCTCCCGGTGGTCCACCTCCTCCCTTCCCTGGCCGGCATTCTCCCCCAGCACAGCGTGGCGGCCACACCACCCGTGGTGGTCGTCGCCCCACCATTGACCCGGTTGTCATCGGCCGAGCGGCACACGAAGCCCCCGGCTTCAACAAGGACGCACTCAACCGATCCATGAAGATGTCGGTCCCCATCATGGGCCCGACCAGGGACTTTAAGCAGTGGCAGAGGACCTTCCTTAATTTCCTCTCCATCAAGGCCGCATATTTCATTCCGCAGCTGGCCATCCGCGACTCCGGCGTCTGGATGTACGAACATGCCCAACACTACGCCTACATGCTGCTCCTCCATGCAGCCAGCGCGAATCAACGCGCTGACCAGGCGATGAAATGCGTTTTTCCGGCCCGCCTTGACTGCGCCGCTGCCGCGTGGGACGTCCTGTGTGAACGCCTCGACTGTCGGTCTTTTGCTCGCTCCATGTCCCTCTTGGAGAACCTGATGGTCAGACAGAGCCCGGGCCAGTCACTCAATGACTATGTCCTCCATGCGCCAGACCTTTGATGACTACAACGAGACGTGCCAAATGGTTGATGGCTCCGCTGCCATCCACCCCCACAAGCTCATGTCTCCTCGAGCAGCGGCCCCCACGGTCAAGCTAAACACATACTTACCTCTGGCCAGCTTATTCACCGCACTGTGTATGCATTATACACCCCCGACCTATCATCTCGCTCCGCTCAGAGTATCGGCAGACTTCTTAGTGTCAGCTGGATGCAAACGCAAAGCGGTTGTGAATTCATCTTCCCCTCTAACTCTGACATTGGCCTGCTTTTGGTACCCACCCCCATCGGCCATCTCCACTCTTCCGCAGTACTCTCCTTCCAGTGGGGTCGTTACCAAGAACTCACCAACATATACTCCATTGCTTCCTCCTTCGCTAAACTACACTCCACCTCATGTGACTCGTACACGATAATCACCAACAATGAAGTTGATAACTTCCATAACCATAAAATTAACCCCAACCAGTGGACTAACCTCTCCAACAAAGGCTCGCCCCGCCACCATGGTCACACCTTCACTCACTACTAGTCATAACATAGCAACACTCCCACTTCGGTCTCCTTGACCTCACCCATACCTCGGCTACATGGATTGACTCCCTTCACCACCCTCCCCCACTCCGTTCTCACGCGCTCCCTCTCACTCCTCGCCTCTTGGAACGCCACACCTCCACCACCCACATTACCCCATTGCATCCTCAACCCCCCACGCTAG
>JAPMLY010001703.1:2500-57500 GCA_026401115.1 Tetraselmis chui
TATCACCAATTCAAGGAAGAAATTAAACGTTACGGAAGTTGTGGCTCATCTGGAAGTCGGGGCTCATCTTGGACCGCGGTTCGCCGGTGTACGGAAATGTTGGCCCTCGCGGGTTTCGAACCTGGGCCTTCGGCACACTAGCTAAGGCACAAGCTTAACCGACCGCATCGGAAAAGAATGGATGTCGCTTAGTGACATTCGTGCCAATAAGTGCCAATTTACGATACGTGCCTCACACCGTCATATAGCGCCTTCGCCGTTGATTGTGTATTTTTGCTTTCCCTCTGATTTATTTGTCATGCAACAATGAATGAAGGAGTTAGTAGCAGCGTTTGAAAAACGAGTTTATTGGATTTGGTATATTGCTTTGGTCACTTGGTATAGTCTTAAGATCTGACAATGCGTCGTTAGCAGAGCGCGTAAATTGTCGCAGACATATTACAACCGTAAGTTCGATTGATTGTAAACTTATTGACCTTGTTTTCGAATAACATCTGCACGCACGGTTTGACTTCTCGTTGGAGGGTAAGTTGTACATACAACGGGGGTCTTAACTCACATGGTGACTTACCTCACTCTTCGTTGAGTGACTATGCAATGGAGAGAGACTTAATTGGAGAGAGGGTGTTCATCAGTCTACCATGGGAGCTTGCTAACGATATTGCGCGCCATTTCTAGAGTTTTAGGCGTACGTTTCCAACATCTACGATGGTCGTGTTTGTTATTGAAATGGGTTTAGTTCAATTTTGAAAATTGAAATTTTTACATGAAGTACCGCCGATAAATTGGTTGATGTCTCAAGGCGTTCCCAATGTTGCCATCTATATTTTAAGGATGGGATTTTACGCCAGGGGCTCCTAATCCATCCCTCTCCGTCGGCAATACCAACATAGTATAAAGCATATATAGGGACGGACATGGTCTATCGCTACGATTGAATATGAAAAATACTATGTCGCAATCTCCACGATGCGCGGCCCGCTCCCGCCGCTCGAGGGTGCTAATCATCCTAGCTGGTCATCGCGTGTGGGTCGAGTCAGGCTCATGTGTGACTCCAGTTGCACCGGAGTTGGGGGGGAAAGGCATGCGAAAACCCCCTCGCTCAGGGCGTCGTAGGCTCCGACGCGATCCACACACACCCTCGTCCGATATATTAGCCGCTCCTCTCGTCGCAGTTCGCCTCCTAGCTTAGGCTTCCCCCTCCCTTCGGGGCAAGGGGAGAAAGCCATAGCTACAAATGGTTGCCGTTTGTCGCTCCTAATGTCGCGTCTGTTTTGTCCCTGGCAGCCGCCGGTTGTTTCCGGCACCGGATGATCATTACTATACCGCCCACGGCGTCCCCTTGTGGTTCACGCGGCCGGGGAGACGCTGTGGGCGGTATGCACTCGCGATAACCCTAGAACACCGCCTGGGGCATCATACTATCGAGGTGGGTATTGACGAGAGGAGAGGACGGGTGGGCAGGTAGGATCGGGGCTCCGACATCAAAATGTGCCGGGTACGGAAGTTTTGACTGAAACCCTCCGTACGGGGTTTTTACTGGTGGCGGCCGATCTAACATCAACGCCGCCATACGGTGCTGCTCCTCTCGCCGAGGCTGTCTTCCTCGTTGTTGATGTCGAGTTCCACCCCCGTGTATGGGTATGGTCGACCTCAAGAGCCCTAGTCGACATCGAGCGAGCGCCCTTCCCTGGCGTTGCTTCCCGGTTGTCCGCCTCCAGCTCCAACACCCGCATCCCACCACTAATCCGTCCGTACCCCGCTCGCCAAAAATTGTCCACATGCACAACCCCCGCCTCCTTATCGGGAGAGTTTGTGTTAGTATTCAGTCGCGAAGAAACATATCGGGCTGGCCGAGCGGGCGGATATTTTAGTTTTTGTTTACGGATTTTTGTTCTCCAAAACCCTCCGTACATGGCTTCCCGACAACTGCTTATCACGCGGATCGCAGCTGCCGTTACCTCGTTTAACCCCCTACCGTGCCAAGCATGGCACGGCTACATGGTTACCAGCCGCATGGAGGTAGAGGTAGGTGCCGACGGGCGTGCGAGCGCACCCCCCTCTGGGGCCGCCGCCGCTACGCCGCCGGCGGGCGCCGGTTTAGTAGTGCAACGAGATTAATCGACACTTGACATTGTACCGAGAGTTTCTTGCGAGGATACGCGTGTTTACTGGCAAGTCAGTGGACGACCCGAGCAAGCAAGAGTTTGTGGCCCTGGCTCCATGGCCAATTGATTTGTGGTTAGTCGATGCTCATTACGAACTTTGCGACTCATCCCCGACTACAATTTCTATTCCCCTACATCGGTACATGTTATTGTTGACGCACCTACAAAGTCCATCCCTACGCTTCAAAAGTTTTCCCCGGACGCTGCCGCCATATTAACGGACCTCATTGAAGGTCGACCGCAAATTCGAACCGAGCTGAACGTGAAAACTCACGATGGTGGATATTTGATTTCAGAATTAGTCGATTGCGATGCGACGCTTGACTTCGTGTCAAAGGACTTCGCACGACGCTAGTCCAAGGTCAAGACCCCAGTTCTACTCGCCAACGGACAACATGTGACGTCTTCGACAGTTTGCGTGATCTCATTCGAGCAAGCTCAATATGAGTTTCAGCGGACTTTTAACGTCTTACGTGCTTTACGTGTTGTTGATCTAGCTAGTACGCGGTTTACTATGGATGGATGCCAAGTAAGCTTCCTTGCATTTCGGCACGACGCTTGTTTTCACTTTGATGGACGGTAATGTTCTTGACTCCCAAATTAAAGAACGTCCTCCATAATGTCTTCTGATGTCATGTGGTAAAACTCTGAAACTCTTACGCAAGACGTGCGAAGCAAGGGACGTAACGTTGAGTTGAACTTGTTCAACGCCACGCCAACTACGGAATAGCCGACCGAGTTTCACACATGAGAGGAGCTTACTCCAAAAACGTCAACACTTCCGGACTTTGCTCTACGACGACGTTCCGGAGTTCCTATAACATTTGAACTCTCCACATGTAAGCCGACAATGGGCTCATTTCATCGAAACAAATGGCCTAATGAAACGCCAGCGTCTTCACATATTGTCACATGCGGAGGGGGTTGAGCTAAATCGATAGCTAAAAGATGCAGTGGAGGCTGACTTGATTTGCCTGAAGTACAATGAGTTCGGGTCGCCAATTCTGTTTGTGCGGAAAGCTTATGGCTCGCTTCGACTTTGCACTAACCACCGTGGCCTTAATGAGGTTACGCGTAACGACGCTTACCCACTTCCACGTGTGGACGACACACTCAATGAGTTAAACGACGAGAATTTTACACCTATCTTAGCGTCTGGATTTTAGCAAGTTCGAGTGTGTAAAGAGGACGTC
The DNA here is from genome assembly GCA_026401115.1 of Tetraselmis chui. Classification (NCBI taxonomy): domain Eukaryota; kingdom Viridiplantae; phylum Chlorophyta; class Chlorodendrophyceae; order Chlorodendrales; family Chlorodendraceae; genus Tetraselmis; species Tetraselmis chui. The sequence continues at coordinate 5,862 of JAPMLY010001703.1, forward strand.
CACAAGACATCGTTTCAGACACTTGATGGTATGATGGAGTGGGTCGCCGCCATGTTGTGTCGAACGGCATGATTTCAGTCCCGATCAAGAAAGTCGAAGCCGTTAAAGATTGGCCAATGCCCCTGACGCAGAAGGAAGTTCGTAGCTTTGTGCACGTCTGCAACTTCTGCGCGAAGTTCATCCATCATTTTAGCGACCTTACGGCTCTTTAGTGACGGACTTAGTGCGAATGTCCCAGCCACATAAGGCTACGTTGACGCATGCCTCTTTGGAAGCCTTGGAGACTCTAAAGTTACCGCTCATTTCCGCGCCGTGCGTGATCCTTCCGAAGGTCAACTCGGACGCGAGGTTCACTGTGGCTACACATGCTTCGACAATGGGGATTGTAATAGTCATGTTGCAAGACTAAGGAGGAGGACTTCAACTAGTCTCTCATTGGGCGCGTAAGACGAATCCAGCTGAGCGTGGTAACACATACTCCGCCTACAATTTGGATGCTTTGGCCGTATGTGAAGCGGTTAAGCATTGGAGGTGTTACCTTGAAGGTTGTTGTAACCTCGTAACAAACCACGACATCTTGCAACACATGTTAAGGCAACCGAACAACATGTTGAACACGCCATTTGTGGGAACGATGACACGTGCATACCGCAAGGGAGCCCTGATCGAAGCATATGCGTGACGTCGGAGACCTGATTTCGTACCTTATGCCACACTTCCATTGTTTTGGGATGGCGAGGTTCCGTTAGAAGCAGATTTACGACGGAAGTCCCAACCGTTGTTAGAAGACGCGCAATTGAGCTTACTGCCGGCTAACGTGTTGCGATTGAGCCATGAGTTCGGTAATCTCATTCGCGAGGTGTACCCCCAAGACTTATTTTATGGGGACGAGGGTGCATATACGAAAAAAAGCCGGATTGAAGCCATGGACGGGTACTTTTGGCGCCTCGATCGCCTTTGTGTCCCGCGGATCTTTAACCTCCAACTGAGATCAGTCTGTGAACTTCACTACTTACGACACATGTTCAGATGTGTCAATAGGCACATGGACATGCCCCTACACACTCATCCCTCATACACAAGGCGTACCCACACCCTACCGGTACACTAACCTCAAGACCGACGCACACAAATACAACGTCAAGTACACTCATACACAACTCTCACAAACCACCAAACACGGCGTCATCCTACCCAGCGCCGCCTCAGACGGGGCGAATTTGTCGTTCCACACAAAACACACCTCCCCCACCCACATCCAATTCACACACAAACAAGAATTCATCCCACCCACATGCCCACCCGTCTAGTTGCTGCTGACGAAGGCCTTTTGCCCGACTCCCTCACCCCATGCCATGCCATCCTCCATGCCGAGATACTCCCCTCTGGTTGAGACCCCCGGCACACAAACCCGACTTCATCCGACTTGTCTAACCTAGATTCGTCGGACACACAAACGGCCGCCGACGTTACTCTTCGATAAAAAATATTCATATAGGGGAATAGAAATATTGCACTGACCACGACCTATCCCACACCGCACAAATGATTCGCGATAAGTACACCCCTCGCCAACGCCATTCGCTAACACTGGCCATGTACCGAAATCGACATTTCTTCCCATAGTGATTAGCCACTTATGTACATTTCACTTATCCACCATTACTAGTCTCACTTCCCTTCTCACCCTCCGCACTGGCCTTCCTGGCAAATTCATGTAAGAGTTGTTATGTTTTGTTCAGTCGCTACTCAATTGCTGGGTGGTGGTGCAGATGGGAAAAGATGAGAAGACGTCTCACTTCTTGTACTTGTACATTGTAACTGAACAAAGGGAATTGTTAAATGGTTTTGTCACCTCCCTCTACTACATTGGGCTTAAATAGCTTTCCACCCAAATAGCTTACGCTTGCTCACACTCGCTTACGTGTCAGGCGTTAGGGCTTTCCAACCGTCGTCAATAGTCTAGCGACGCGGCTCGTCAAGCATGGGGAATCACATTCTGCATAGGAAACACATGGCTAGTTAGATTAACTGTGCGTACTTGTACGTAATGGGAGGTACATTACGCATCATGACCCTTGCTAATATTGCAGTAGCGACGTACCCACGTTGTACGTAATGCCGATGGAAAAGCACGAATTGGAATTAGTAACGAGTACATGTACAATGTCATGCAATATATTGTTACAAGATTGTACTCGTCACACTTCAGTCTACCGATGTTGTCAGATTTGGCTTTTAAACCGACCAGCGAAAATTCGGCCCGCGCATACTTTAATTACTAATGACTTTTTTCCGTGGCACGACTCGACACGACCCGTATCCTAGCACAACTCCGCTTGCACACTGTCCAATGGCTGCATCATCTCCTTCTCGTCTACCGCATCAAATCTCGCACGACCGCACGCCGCACCTCCACTCACCGCACCCACACACGCCTTTGACTCACACCTACCACCCTCACGCACGTCACACTCCCCCGGGGGGGGGGGGGGGAGTAAAAGCCCCCAGCACCCTTTGGAGAGGTTGGACTTAGGCAGTTCACGGTATAGCCCCGTCTTGTAAGTTTCCTACATGGCATAGTTGGGAGGGCCTAGAGACAACAACCGGTTTCACCAGGTACAAGTTGTAAAAATATTTAATTCCAATTTCAGGAATTCATGTGGGGAGTCCACAACATCCGCTTCCTCTCGTACAACCTCAGCCTCCGCTACACCATATGTGGACAATTCACCATCAACGGCCACATGTTGGGTCACTGCCTTTCGATGTAGGGCCTCCAACAAGACCGGCATAACATCGCCCTACAAGTGCACCTCCCTACAAGAACAACACACCGGAGGCCGGTGGGAAACCATTACTGCAAACTTCGGTAGCAAACCCATCATATCCTTCGCTTCCCCCACTATCATCAACACCCCCTTGACTACCACCCCCTCCTTGCACTGATATGCATATCCGCCGAGTTGCAATTGACGAAGGCGTATCCCCCAACTCCCTCACATTTTGCTCCGCTATATTCCCCGACGAACACCTGCCTTCATCGCTAAAGCCCTCCGCCCCCTTCCTTCCCCCGGACCAACACACATCTACCCCCACCCCCACACCATTCGGCACACGCTGGATGGTGGACATCTACCTCGTCGCCAACCCCCTCGCACTAACATGTCTACCCTCGTACACCGCTATGACCGGCCTACACAACACACTCGAATCCATCTACAACACCCACCTTCCGAATCCCTCCATCACCACTCCACCCACGTCCCACTTCACCAATTACTCTCTACACTCCTCATGCATCTATCACCGTCCCCCCATCCCCACCCACCCCATCACCTACCCCCTTCCAAAACGCACACCACTCACATTCTCCCCCATCAGTGGAGTTCTTGCTTGGAGCAGGCATGACTTTGTATACACCGACGGCTCCATAATGAGGGAGGCTCCTCCCTCCTTGGAGCAACTGCCACCCATCCCGCCTCGGACACACGCGTCAAAATTCTGGTGACCTTCCACCCTCCGTCTCACACCATCAATCGTGCGGAACTCGCGGGCATCGATATCGGCATGCCACTTGGCCACACGCACCTCCTTAGAGAAAGTGCGGGCTCTCTCCGCCTTATCCAAGACTTCATGAACGGCCCATCCGTCTACCGACACAACATCCACCGCGACACTCTTGAGTCCGTCACTCACACCCTCGCTACTCGATGCAACTCAGACACTCGCACCCACCTCGGCAATTTCAAAGCACGCAACCACTCGATCGGTAACGTCCTCGCTGACATTCTCGCTAACCAAGTTGCGGATGGACCCCCACCCGGCACAATGAAATGAAATGAAATTGTTTACAACAATACCAGTATTAACTGGCTGATGTCTTTGGGCCCCCCGTGCTAAGCCAATGTGGACTCACAAGCGTGGGCTAGACCGTGAACCACTAATCCCAACCTCTCCATTGGTAGTGACGATACCGTCTAAAACATAAGCGTAACTAGTTTTTTTTATTTTTTGATCTATACGTTGTTTTTTTTTGATACAATATGAAATACAAATTGTGTCACTAGTCTCCACGATACGCGGCCTGCTCAAGCCGCTGCGGATCGCTGATCAACAAAGCTGGTCAGCTTAAGCTGGTCGAGGCGAACGTGCCTGACCTCGGCTCATGTGCGACTCCGGTCTTGCCGGAGCTAGGCGGAAAGGCATGTGAAAAACCCCCTCGCTTAGGTCGTCGTCGGTCCCGTCTCGATCCGTGCTCTTCCCCGCCCGAGGTAGTACTTGCTCCTCCCGACGCACTTCGCCACCTAGCCGAGTCTTCCCTCCTCCTTCGGGGGCTGAGAAGAGAAAATAACTAGGGTGTAGACGGTGTCCGGTTGGCTCTCCTGCCCCCGTGCCAGATTTTCTCATGTCCCGTGTCCTTGTTTCGTGTGTTTGCAACACCCATCTGATCGCGTTGTGGCCGGCCGTACCCTCCTCCGGTGGTTTACGTTGTTAGGGGGCCGCCTTTATGAGCAGTGTGCCTTTACGATAACCCTAGGCAGACTGCCTGAGGCAGCCTATCGATAGCCGGGTACCGACTAGGGGAGGGGTGGGTCGGACACAGGGATCGAGTTGCCGAACCACAAAATATGTTGGGTACGGGAATATTTTCCCAAAACCCCCTCGTAGTGGGTTTTTCCTAAGGATCGCCGCCGCCAGACCGTGCCGCTCCTCCGACCGCGACCCACCTCCGTCATGCGTAGCATCAAGCCTCGCCCCTAGGGTAGACTTAAAACTCTCGCAGGGTTGGCGACTGCTAGCGAGCGCCGTGCCCTAGCGCTGCTTCCATGTTGTCCGCCGCCAGCTCCAACACCCTCGCCCCACCGCTGATCCGTCCGTACCCTTCTTCGCCAAAAAGCAATCCGCAGACGTCGTTCCCGCCGTGACGGGAGAGTATCTGCGAGTATTTAGTTGCTGGAAAAACATATCGGAATGGCCGAGCGGGAGATCCCTATGTTGGTGTACGGATATTATGTTTTTCCAAAACCCTCCGTACATGGCTTCCCGACAGCTGCTGATCCCGCGGATCGCAGCTGTCGGTACCTCGTTCAGCCCCCTACCGTGCCGAGCATGGCACGGCTACGGGGTTACCAACGCCCACCGCGTGGAGGTAGATGTAGGTGCCGACGGGCTTGCGAGCGCACCCCGCTCCGGGGCCGGCAGCTGCCGGCGGGCGCCCACCCGGCACATCATACACCACGGGTTCAGTCGTACCGATAGGCCACTAGATATGGCCATACACACTCATACCCCAAACCTTAGGCGAGCCCATACCCTACATATACACCAACCTCAAAGCTGAAGCACACACGTACAACACCAACCACACACATACACCCTTCTCACAAACCACCAAACACGGAGCCCTCCTTGCCCGCGCCGCTGCGCACGGGGCGGACTTCACCTTCTATAAAAGCACACATCACTCACCCATGTCCAAGTCACACACAAGTAAGAATTCATGTGGGGGGTGCACAACACCCGCCTCCTCTCACACAACCCCACCATGCGCTGCCCCATGTGTGGTCAATTCACCAGCAACGCCCACAAGGCCGGTAACGGCCCCTCTATTTCCGGCCTTAGACAGGGCCGACATAACAACGCGCTACAACCTCTCCCTTCTCGATCGCTACTACGGAGGCCGTTGGGAGACCATCACGGCTGACTTCGGTAACAACCCCATCAAATCATTCACATCACCCACACTCATCCACACACCCCTTGACTGTCACCCCCCTCACCCCACTCACATGGCCACCCGTCTAGTTGTTGCTAACGAAGGCCTCTCGCGAGACTCCCTCACCTCATGCCATGCCATCCTCCCTCACGAGATACTCCCCTCGGTGTTGAGACCCCCGGCACTCAAACCCGACTTCATCCGGCTCCTCGAGCCTAGATTCGTCGGGCACACAAGCACACGCCGACGATACTCCACGATCAAAAAGATTCAAATAGGGGAATGGAAATATTGCAATGACCGCAACCTCTCCCACACCGCACACATGATTCGCGACAAATATACCCCCCTCGCCAATGCCATTCGCCAACACTGCCCGGGTACTGAAGTCGACACTCTCGTTCCCCATCGTCATGAGTCGCACGGGCACACCCCACACATCCAAGATTGCCAGCCTCACCTCCCTTCTCACCCTCCGCACTGACCCACCTGTCAAACTCATCTAAAAAACCCAAGTCGTCACATCATGCATCCTAGCACAACTCCACTTGCACACCGTCCAATGGTTGCACCATCTCCTTCTCATCTACCGCATCAAGTCTCGCACGATCACACGACGCACCCTCCATTCCCTAATTGACATCCGCAACCACAACGAACGACAGACTCCCCGGGGGGGGGGGGGGGGAGTAAAACCCCCCACGATCATTTGGAGAGGTTGGACTTAATTGGTTAATGGTCTAGCCATGACTTTTAAGTTTCCTACATGGCATAATTGGGAGGGTACACATAGAGCAGTCGGTTTCACCCAGTACATGTTGTAAACAATTTCAATTTCATTTTCATTTTTCCTCCGTCTACAAACTCGACTTCATTCGTCGCTCGAACCCATGTTTATCGGACACTCGAACACGAAAAACGCCGCTACTCCTCAATAAAAAAAATTCCAATCGGCGAATGGAAGTATTTCACATACACTAACCTCTCGCACACCGCACACCTTATCCGCGACAAACATACCCCTATGGCCAACGCTCTCCGCAGCCACTTGCCTGGCACTGAAATTGACATCCTCCCCATCGTCATGAGTAGCACCGGCACCCCCCACACGTCCACCATCACTAGCCTCACCTCTCTGCTCACACTCCACACACATCCTCCCCGTAAACTAATCTGTTAAACACGCCTCGACATCGCACGCATCCTATCACAGCTCCATTTACACATTGTTAAATGGTTACACAACCTCCTACTCATCTACCGTCTTAAATCCCGCACATTTACACAATGTTCTTCTCCCCTCCATAACTACACCTAACCCGGTTGTCCTAATACCATGGCCCCGAAACGCAAACTCGCCGGGGGGGGGGGTGAAACTCCCCCAACTCATTCTTGGAGAGGAAAGAATAGGAGGTTCACGGTCTGGATGGCGGAGCTGGGAGGGCTAACAACCGGTTTCACCCGATACATGTTTTTCGCAGTTTCAATTTCAATTGTCAGCAGCTAGCTTGAGAGGCCAACAGACAAACTACTTTTGCGGCTATGACACACCACTTGAGTGCTTTGAGCCGGGCCTCGCCTCATGGGGAGGCTCAACATTTGCACTGCTTGTCGACGTCCAACGAGTGTCCTTCCCTTGCGCTACTTCCCGGGTGTCCGGCGGCAGCTCCATCACCCCCACCAACCAATGATCAAACCGTACCCCCCTCTCCCCCACACGCTCCTGAGATACTAACCCCATCCCCTTGAATGAAATCGTGCATGAGGAGACTCTTGTCTTGAAAAGAAGCATCGGACGAGCCGAGCCGGGGAACATGGCGCGCGTAGTGAACAAAAAAATGAATTACCTATGTACATGGCTTTCCCGATAGCTGTTGGTTACGAGGATCGCTGTCATATCGTAGCCATTTAGCTAAGTGCTAGTATCTGACATTATTTATTTCCTCTAAATAGTACCTGTATCTTAGCGATATTCAGTGACTCTTTTATTGTCATCACGGCAGTACAACTGTATCGCCGTATTTTCCCTCGACAGTACAGAGTTACTAGCAGTATCTCTTCTAGATAGTTCTTTTCCAGATAGTTCTAAGAGCTTGTGCGATAAGGTTAGATAGACGGTACATGTAACCTCAGTTAACCTGTATCACTAGTAATAGTTTGGTTTAGTTAGCAGACAGCACAAGCTACAGGTTCTAAGGCTGTTTCTAGAACACCTGAGGTGTGGATATTTAAGACGGGGACTTACTGGTAGAGGAGAAGACCGGTACAGAATATAATTACGCCACACCCAGATTGTAAGAAACCCTGTTCCTAAAACAATCTTACTAATTCTCTCTACGTTGTATAATTAGATCCAGAGGTTAGGTTCTACTATTAGTCTAAGGTTGCCAACTTAGCCTAACCAAAGTAGCACCTCACACGTGGTTTCGGAGCCTCAAAACAGCTAGACGAGACGAAGATGTCTAACCGAGCAGGAGAGAGACTACCAGAGGAAGTTGATGGTCGACCAGAGGGGGCGCCTTCTGGGCCGACACAACCGACGTCGACAGATGGTGGAAGACATGCAGTGCGAGAAGGATCGAGTCCCACGATGGAGCCTATGTCGGTACACGTCACCGAAATGCTACAACGACTAAGTAACCGAGTTGACACTTTTTCGATTGAGCTATCTCAACTGCGTGACCACGTCGACAACGGTTTCAGACATTTTGAAGGACGAGTGAACAGAAGCCGAGAAACGGAGAATTTTCTTCGAGGAGAACAATTGAGATCGGAGAGGACGCGAGAGATGCCAAGCATGATGCCGAACGATGTCAAACCAGCCAAGATCAAGAGCATCGCTACGACTAACATCGACGAGCTGAGAAACTGGTTCCGACATGCACGAGGGTATCTACGGTATCACAGCGTTAACCCTGAAGAGCAAAGAGGACTGTACTGGGTATCTGGCTTTCTGGAAGGCCCACTATCGAAGTGGTGGTACTCCCAAGTTGCGCAGACTGGAGATGAAGTCGGTGGAGGATTTTCCGGAGTTTCTGAGATGGAGAAATCCTTAATTCAGGAATTCTGCGGAAGAACACCGGCGGAACAAGCGAGATTGAATTTGGACAAAGCGCGACAGAAAACCACGGTCCTGAAGTATGCAAACTATTTTCGAGAACAATTATATTGGAGCTTCCTCACCGTCATGAAGAAGATAACGTACATGATTTCCAGCGCGGTTTGAGACCCTCGATTCATAAGGAGGTTGCCCTGAAAAACCCTAAAACCCTACACGAGGCGATTCAAGCAGCTCTGCGAGCGGAGGCAGCGGAGACCAAGATTGAGACGACCCAACGTTCGACAGGCCGACTGAACGCCATCGAAGAAGACAACGAGTTTTCAGAGGCATCGGAGGAGATCGACAGTGAGTCGGAGGAAGATTCGCATGGCGCGACCGAAGAAAAGCCGCGGGAGCTGTACGAGATTAGACGCCTCACTCAAGAGGAGGTCGACAGATTTAAGAAGGAGGGCAAGTGCTTCATTTGCCAAAAGAAGGGACACATCGCTATCGACTGCCCAGACAGAAAGAACAAGAAGAACGACAGAATGAGGAAATCCCGGCGCCGGGAAAGTGAGACATGAGTCGGCAGCTCGCGGCAAGCTGCAGGATGAGGTTTCGTCTCCTACAACGACTCAGGAAGAGACCAGAACAGAAGAAGTACGAAACCCGTTACCTCAAACGACATTGAGGCCAGTCTTTAGGAGCAAGGACTTTAGCGACTAGATGATGAATAGGGAGTATTTCCTGAAGTACTCTCAGACCTACGGACCTTTCGACTTAGATGGAGCTAGCGATAATGACGGCCTTAATTCTCAAGTGGCGGAGGATTTTTGCTGTCCGGCGCGCCCATTTCAGGAGAGAGATTTACAGAAGTACCGGAGAATTTGGCTAAATGCGCCATTTAATGAATTAGAAGATTTTTTGGGCCATTATTTGCGGAGTAAACTGCTTCATCCCCATCTGAGAGCGGTTACAGTGGTTCCAAAATGGAGGGCAAAACCATGGTTCAAGCTGCTGCGAAATTTCCGACTTGTCGACGAGCTGGCGGCGAAAGAACATGTGTTTACCTGCCCTACGAACGACGGAATAGAAGGAAGAAGGCAAGATGTTGGACCGACAAGATGGACGACGCAAGTCTACGTCGACGACACCGATCGAGTTCGATTTCTGCCTCAGAACCTACACAATCCCCCGAAGACCTACTGGACTCACTCGACGACTCTTGTTACCGATGGCCGACGAGTGTTACTAGCGAAAGAGGACACTGGCATGGTCTGGTTTCCTGGTGGCAAACAGGAGATTGAAGACGCGACCCCGGAATGCACAGCAGTGCGAGCTCTTACGGAGACAACTGGATTTAAGGTGAGCGAAACAAGGGACGGAGTCTTCCGGACAGAATAAGCGCTACGTGTATATCGCTCGCGTTCGACCCGGATCGATACCGGACGCTACGTCAACTTCTCAGGCAGTATGGGCTACCTGGAAGGAATTAATTTCGGCACGGCGTACGGGTTATCTAGTCCGTGGAGATCAGCAGTTCCCTCTTCGTTACGAGACTTTTGGGAAACCGATCGACGGGTGGATGAACAAGAACGTCCGACTAGAAGACAGTGTTCCTGCGACGCTACATGTATCCACAACCCAGTCTGGAACAAGTCTGTTAGTGTTGGGAGGCACCTTACGCGGACATCGATGCCGTATTTTGGTTGACTCTGGCGCTTCGGAAAATTTCTGCAAGGCTGAGTGGGTACGGGAGCATCACATCCCGACGGTTACTGGAGAGAAATACCGGATAAAATTGGCAGATGGTAGTACAACTACGACTCGCCAGCGACTACGGAATGAAGTGCTCACAGTAGGGACCCTGGATATACGTCTGGACGCAATTACGACAGAACTGGATAAATTCGACATCATCCTCGGTCAACCTTGGTTACAAGCCGTCAACCCGGATATAGATTGGTCTACTAAAACGATTCGCGACCGTAAAACTGGCGAAGCTATGGTGTCTGGCGACGAGTACACCGTACCTGTGACAGTACATCACTTGGAGGCGGATGCGATGGCAAAGCTGCTTAGACAACAACCAGCAGACCTCTTCGTGATTGGACTACGAGAAGTACGGGACGCGGTCGACGACATCAACACTGATCAACAACCTGAGTGGACGACTTCGTTACGAGATTCCCTGAATGAGTTTACGGACATCATCAAGGAGCCTGACGGTCTACCGCCAACTCGCGAGTGCGACTTTGAAATTAATTTGGAGTGCGATGAACCACCTAAGGAGCGAACGTACCGTATGTCACCAGCAGAACTCCGGGAGGTTCAAGTACAGTTGCAAGACTTACTCGCAAAAGGCTGGATTCGTCCGTCTAAATCTCCGTACGGTGCCCCGATTTTATTTGTACGCAAGAAGGATGGTACCATGCGTATGTGCGTAGACTATCGGAAACTCAACGACCTTACGAGGAAAGACCGAACACCGTTACCCCGGATTGATGAGTTACTCGACTCGCTATATGGGGCTCACTATTTCAGCACGCTGGACCTGTATAAAGGCTATCATCAAGTTCGAGTCAAGGAGCGCGACATACATAAGACAGCATTCCGAACTCATTACGGATTGTTCGAGTACTGCGTTCTACCCTTTGGACTTTGTAACGCCCCAGCTGGATTCCAAGCGATGATGAATCGAGTTTTGGCCCCGTATCTTGGCAAGTTCTGCGTGGTATATTTGGACGACGTGTTGATCTACAGTAAGACGGCCGACGAACACCTCGAGCATATTCGACTCGTGTTACGAGAGCTGCAGCGACACCAGTTGCATATCAAACTCTCTAAGTGTTACTTCGGACGATCGAGCGTCAATTTCCTTGGGCATGTGGTGGAAGCTGGACAGATCCGAATGGACCCCGACAAGGTTGAGGCAGTACAGAATTGGCCCCGACCGAAATCTGTGACTGAAGTACGTGGATTTCTGGGACTTGCTGGATATTACCGGAGGTTTATCAACCAATTCGCAACCCTAGCAACCCCATTAACGGACCTGACCAAGAAGACACCGGAATTTCGCTGGACTCCTCAAGCCGAGTCAGCATTCGAGCAAATTAAAGACGCGATGGTACGTGCACCAGTACTGGTAATTCCTGACACTTCTCCTAATGCAAGGTACACACTGTACACAGATGCTTCTGGATTTGCAGTAGGAGCTGTGCTATTACAAGACCAAGGTATTGGATTACAACCTGTTGCGTACCATGCTCGAAAGATGAACAAGCATGAGGTACACTATCATGTCCACGAACAAGAGCTACTGGCAGTTCGCGACGCTCTACTGAAGTTCCGTTGCTACTTAGATGGCGCGGCGGGATTTACAGTAATTACGGACCACGACACGTTGCGACACTTCTTTCGGCAGCGCGATTTGTCTACTCGACAGGTGCGATGGCTTCAAGTTTTAGCACCTTACCAGCGACAGATGGACATCGTATACAAGAAGGGAGCAGTCAACCATGCAGACGCTCTGTCTCGCCGACCTGACATGAAGGACTCATTACAGAAGCTGCAACTGTTACGCGATTGGACCAACGACGAAGCAGAATGCGAGTTACACGCGCAGATTTTTTCCCTGGAATCCCGGTTACATCCTGACTCTGGACTTCATGCGGAAATCAAAAGCGCTTATGATTCGGACAAATATCTGCTTACCCGGAAATCTCTGCCTACCTGGCTGGTACGTCAATCTAATGGACTCTTGTACGCCTACGGGACAAGACTGTATGTTCCGAACGTCTCTACATTGCGATCAAGAGTACTGTACGAACTACACGACGCACCGACCGCGGGACACCCTGGTATTATTCGACTATTGGCAGCAGTGACCCGGACGTTTTGGTGGCCTAACATGAAGCGGACAGTACAACACTATGTACGCAGCTGTGTTACATGTCAACGCAACAAGGCAGCGCGACACAAGCCTTATGGACTCCTTCAATCGCATGAGGTACCGACCAGGCCCTTTGAGCATGTATCGCTTGACATGATTACGGACCTTCCTGAGTGCGATGGGTATGATGCAGTGGTGGTATTCGTCTGTATGCTTACGAAACGGACGATTGTCGAGCCAATTACGAAAACGATTACAGCGGAACAATTAGCAAAAGTTATGCACCGCGCTGTTTTTCGGCATTTTGGCTTACCACGGAAATTAATATCCGATCGAGATCCCCGGTTTATGAGCGACTTCTGCCAAACCCTATTTAGGGCTGTTGGCACCAAGCTTAATATCTCTACGAGCTATCACCCCCAGACAGATGGCCAAACTGAACGAGTAAACCAGACATGGGAGCAAGTCATACGATGCTATGTGCACCCCTTGCACGACGACTGGGTTCAACACCTTACCAACGTGGAGTTCGCGATCAACGCAGCGGTTTCTACGTCAACGACTATGTCTCCATTTAAGGCGACGCTAGGATTTGAGCCGACATCTCCAACGACGGCTACATTTGAAGATAACGAGCCTAGCCGTACTTTACCGGAGCAAGTGAAGATTCTGGTCGAGATGCACAGATTTGCCCACGACTGCGTCAAAGCAGCCCAGGCACACATGCAAGACGCTGCAAATCGGCACCGATTACCAATACCTTTTACAGTTGGCGACAAGGTTAAGCTCAAGGCGACAAATCTACGGTTTGTACAACAGCCATGTTCTAAACTACGCGACCGCTACATTGGACCGTTTCTCATTACGGCGGAAGTTTCCCCGGTTGCATTTCGGCTTAAGCTACCCCTTGGAGTACGGATTCACGATGCTGTACACGCCAGTCTACTTGAAAGATGGAATTCAGAACCAGAACAGGCCAACTGTACGCAGCCAATTCCGATTGTGCACGATGCGAAGCGATTTGAAGTCGACAAAATACTCGACGTGGCTTTTTAACTCCAATGGCACGGGACTTTTGTTTAAGGTCCGCTGGGCAGCACCGTTCAACGTACCTAGCGAGGACACTTGGGAACCCGTGCGAGGAGTCAACCACTTAAACATCTTTTCCGAATTCCTTCGAACGGATGTCATCACGGCAGTACAACTGTATCGCCGTATTTTCCCTCGACAGTACATAGTTACTAGCAGTATCTCTTCTAGATAGTTCTTTTCTAGATAGTTCTAAGAGCTTGTGCGATAAGGTTAGATAGACGGTACAGGTAACCTCAATTAACCTGTATCACTAGTAATAGTTTGGTTTAGTTAGCAGACAACACAAGCTACAGGTTCTAAGGCTGTTTCTAGAACACCTGAGGTGTGGATATTTAAGACGGGGACTTACTGGTAGAGGAGAAGACCGGTACAGAATATAATTACGCCACACCCAGATTGTAAGAAACCCTGTTCCTAAGACAATCTTACTAATTCTCTCTACGTTGTATAATTAGATCCAGAGGTTAGGTTCTACTATTAGTCTAAGGTTGCCAACTTAGCCTAATCAAAGTAGCACCTCACAATCGCAACTGTCTGCTCACCTTGCCTAGCCACCGACCGTGCCCCAACCCCCACGGCAACATTATTACCATCGCCCACCACGAAGAGGTGGGGGTGAGTCCTGATGGGCCTACGAGAGCACCCCCCTCCACGGCCGTTGCCCTTGCGCCGCCGGCGGGGCCCGTTGTAAATAAGTTTCATTTCCACTAATCATGCACGTCCTCTCCCTTTCCCCGACACTACCACCCCCTTCCTTGACCCACATGCACACTCACATGGTCGACACCGACAAAAGTACCCCCACCGATTCCCTCCCCTCGTGCCTTGCCGTCATCTTTGATGAACTACCCCTCAACACTCCGTCTCCACGCAGAAAGCCGGACTTCATTCGCCTCCCATCACCCCATATCGTAGGCCACTCTAGCAAACGGCGCCGCTACTCCACAATTAGAGAGATTCAATTCTTCCTTCTTTACATCCGATATGATAGACCGGGGAAAGTACTAGCAAAGGACTGATTTTCCGAGGGGAATTCAAATTTCCCGCGGGCAATCTGCATATACAAGCCCTATGCGGGCTGTCACCCCCGCCTCCTACGGCGCGACGGCACAGCCACCCTCACAGCTCTCTCGCCCCCTTGTCGACTCCGCCGACCAACCTTCCACCTCCTACCCGCCCCTACTCGCTCTCCAGTCTTCTCCTCTTCCATGCCGACCTTCTTCGACCTTCATCCATCCAGTCCCGGCTCGATCCGACGAGTCTCCGGTGCTTCCCAGCCGGCTCCCGGCTCCCAGCCGACCTCGCCACAACACACTCACAAAAAACGCTGTCACTTCCATCTCGCTGTCCCTACGGCCCTCTCCTCTCGCCCAACCCTGCCCTATACCTATACTCACTTCTTCCCGGAGTTTTGAATCCAGGGCTTTGCGCTCCATCCCCGTCAAATTTTCCCACCAAACACAGCTCACTTCCGGATACTCCCACCATGAATCAAGCCGCCGCCGACGAGGACCAACCCACCTAGATGAACTGCACAAATGAAATCCCCTAGGAGGACAACAACCCCCATGACGCCTCTGTGGACCAAACCCAGCCCGCAACCGACACCGACACCGAGACCGACCCCCAACCAACCGCGGAGCCTACCATCTGGGCCTTCGTGGTACGCGTCCCCCCCCCCCCCCCCCCCCCCCCCATTCGTTACCCAGCCCGCAACCGACACCGACACCAAGACCGACCCCCAACCAACCGCGAAGCCTACCATATGGGCCTTTGCGGTACGCGTCCCCCCCCCCCCCCCCACTCGTTCCCCCGGCCCACCCCTCCCTCCCCGCTTACGCATACTTCGCCAACCAAGCGCGCGGCCTGAATAGCCTAGTCTTTCCCCGCCCGCTCGCCGAACCCCCATACCTGACTTTCACTCGCGAAGTCTTCGGCACACATGATACCGATCCCATGGGTCTCAAGCTAAACAAGCTTGCCCCCATTGTGATCACACTCCCCCTAGCGGTAGCCACCTCTACCACTAAAAAGATCATCGAAGAAGCCGGCCGACGCTGGGGTATCAAACTCCTCCATGAAAACATTCGCATCTGCTCCAAGCCCAACCCCCTCACCCCTAAGACTCTGGATGGTCGTTGGAAATTCCCCCCTCACCACCAGTACAATCCTTATATCCGTCTAAACTACTGAATTGTGGCTAGGAAGCTTCTACACCGACAGATCCAGTCCCAAGAGCACGGAAGCGTTCTGACCAACCACGGAGGCTCCCCTTGTGAGACTTCTATCCGAGGGGGGCCCCAACTGAACGACGTCAAGAAAGGTGGACATCACATCTGGCTGTCGGGCCCCGAGCTACAAGGCTACAATGGGCCCCAACTCTCATAGAAGTACGGAACCTTGCATGCTGAGGACCCCCTCCTTCAGCCCACTCCCGGCGGAAAAATGCAACGACCGGTCTCCGACTCCCGGCGCTCATACACACCCCGTCTAGCTGCCTCCACGCCCCATTGCCCCATGCCACCACTAGCCGGGTCCGCGGCAGCGGATATTTCCCTTGACGACATCACCCGCATGTCAACAGCAACACACCCCCCCGCGACCGCACACTCCGCCGGTGAAGCACTCTGATGTACGCCATCGCCTCGACCCAAGCCCCGGATAGAAATGACAAGGGTGGGACGTCCTCGAATGCCTTAAAAACCGTTCCTTATAGCATGAGTGCTAATAGTGGGACATGGAAGAGAAGGGGGCCAACACACTAGTCCCTTAGCAAGGCGATCGGAGTTAGCGATAGAACTAACCGTAGGTTGTTTCTTTTTCAATGGCCATGGGGGATTTTGTGGATTTCACAACTAGGCTTTTCCGGTGAGTAGTATGTTATACAATGTATTTCATCCTCCGGCCCTGCCGAAACTTGATTACACCTATGCGGGTTTACTGACTTAGTCCCTAGCTAGGAGTATCTAGATTTAAAGATGCCAACATTAATTTTGTACTCCAAGTCCTAGATGGCATATACTTCAAGCCCCTCAGACAACAACCGCACAACGCGTTAGCGGCAAATGTTGTAAATCATGTTCAATTTCAGTTTCATAGAAAGATTCAAAATGGGGAATGGAGATATTGCATTGACAACAACTTGTCCCACACCGCGGACAACATGCGCACCAAATATACTTTTCTCGACAACTAGCACTCTCCGCCACAGCTAGCAAGGCACCACAATATAAGTCCTACCCATCGTCATGATCCGCACTAGCAACCCACACACTTGTACAATATCCGATATCACATGCATCATCACCCTACGCACTGACCCCCGGGAAACGCATTGCTTAACACCGCCTCGAAACCAATCGCATTATGTCCTAACTCCACACGGTACGATGGATGCATCACCTCGTGCACTTATACATAATTGAAATTGAAATTCAAATTGTTTACAACAATACCATACTTAACCGGTTGCTGTCTTTGGGCCCCCCGTGCTATGCCAAACTAGGACTCATAAGCTTGGGCTAGACCGTGAACCACTAATCCCAACCTCTCCAATGGCAGTAGCGATACCGTCTAAAACACACCCGTAAACAAGGAATGTCTGCATACAAGTATGAAATATAAAATGTCGCTAGTCTCCACGATACGCGGCCTGCTCCAACCGCTGCGGGTCGCTGATCAGCAAAGCTGGTCAGCTTAAGCTGGTCGAGACGAACATGCATGACCTCGGCTCATGTGCGACTCCGGTCTTGCCGGAGCTAGGGGGGAAAGGCAGGTGAAAAACCCCCTCGCTCAGGTCGTCGTCGGTCCCGTCTCGATCCGTGCTCATCCCCGCCCGAGGTATTAGTTGCTCCTCCCAACGCACTTCGCCACCTAGCCGAGTCTTCCCTCCTCCTTCGGGGGCTCCAAAGAGAAAATAACTAGGGTGCAGACGGTGTCCGGCTGGCTCTCTTGCCCCCGTGCCAGATATTCTCATGTCCCTTGTCCTTGTTCCGTATGTTTCCAACACCCATCTGATCGCGCTGTGGCCGCCCTTACCCTCCCCCGGTGGTTTACGTTGTTAGGGGGCCGCCTTTATGAGCAGTGTGCCTTTACGATAACCCTAGGCACACTGCTTGAGGCAGCCTATCGATAACCGGGTACCGACCAGGGGAGGGGTTGGAAGAACACAAGGATCGAGTCGCCGGTCCTCAAAAGATGGTGGGTACGGGAATATGTTCCCAAAAACCCCCCGTACCGGGTTTTTCCGGCGGCGGGTGATCCTAAGGACCGCCGCCGCTAGACCGTGCCGCTCCACCGGCTGCGATCCACCTCCGTCCTGCGTAGCATCATGCCTCGCCCCCATGGTAGACTTAAAACTCTGGCAAGTCTGGCGACTGCTAGCGAGCGCCGTGCCCCAGCGTTGCTTCCCAGTTGTCCGCCGCTAGCTCCAACACCTTCGTCCCTCCGCCGATCCGTCCGTACCCTTCTTCGCCAAAAAAAAAATCGCAAACGCCGCCCCCGCCCCTTCGTCGGGAGAGTATCTGCGAGTATTTAGCCGCGGAAAAGACATATCGGGCTGGCCGAGCGGGAGATCCATGTGCCGGTGTACGGATATTATGTTTTTCCAAAACCCTCCGTACATGGCTTCATGACAGCTGTTGATCCCGCGGATCGCAGCTGCCGGTACCTCGTTTAGCCCCCTACCGTGCCGAGCATGGCACGGCTACATGGTTACCAGCGCCCACCGCGTGGAGGTAGAGGTAGGTGCCGACGGGCTTGCGAGCGCACACCGCTCCGGGGCCGCCGCCGTTGCGCCGGCGGCGGGCGCCCACTTATACATAATGGAACCCGCACGACCATCCGCTCAACCCAACACTATTCAACCCGCCCCTATCCCTGACTCACATCCACTCCCACACAACTTGCCGCCTACCGGGAGAAGGTTAAAACACCCACCACATACTCGGAGAGGACGAAACATGCGGCGACGGTATAGCCCCAACTAGTGAGTTTCCTAGATGACTTTGTTGGGAGGGCCAAGAGACGTAATGCAGCGAGAACTATTACATGTACTCAAAGTTTTATTTCATTTCTATTCGAGTGGCTAGCTAAACTTTGTGGGTCCAAATGATTGTTTATTCCAACCAGCGTGCGTGCACGATCATATATTCTGGCCAACCATATTTTTGCTCAACGTGGAGCACGCCCCGCGGATGGTATGGACGTCCATGCGGCAGCGGGAGTCGCAGCGTGCCCATCATGGTTGTGAGGGGGTCGTAACGGCAGCGCTACATCATAGTCTACGCATGTTCATGCTTTTCACGCGACACGTCTTCCCAATTGTGTAAACATATATTGATTAATGTTCAACATGATATTTGTTTTCTATATCATCAATACTACGAAATAGAATGCAGACCTTGCACGCTCGGTTCCTATGTTCGTGATGCCTTGATGCAGGGGGGTGGTGCAGCTGCTGTTGCCTGCCTCCCTACTCCGCGGACTAAGTTTTCTTTGCTACTACCCCTTTGGTGCTGGTGGATTCCACCGCTTTCTTTGTAATAAACTACTACTATTGTTTTTTATTTAAGTACATAGACCATGCGAACAGCAGCATCGATACGATATTCATCGGATACAAAAAGGCGCGTTGAATCGTTGATAAAGGTACATGTAACGAGAAACGCCAGATCAGAAAAAAAAAGACACCTTCTTCACACAAGCAGCCTCGGCAGTTTTGGCGCAAACCGACACTGCAATGGGGACGGCGTTTGCGGTGTCCGGCAGGCGGTGCCCGGCAGGGATAGTGACAATAACCTTTGCTGCACTGGCAATAATACTTGCTGCGAAAAGCGGAGCTACGACCCATCTGGCGCTCCTGTCCCACGACCAGCAGGTATTTAGCGCTGATACAGGTTATGATGTCGCACTGCGTCGCTCCGGAGGGTCCGTTTTCAGAATAGTGACTTTTGTTGACGGCGGCGCAGGGTTCGGAAGTGCAGGCAATAGTCGCGGCCTACATTGCCCTGGAGCACATTAATACCCTTAATGGTAGCGTGGTGCCACAGGTAAGCCCCTGCACTCGTTATTGGTCCGACCCCGCTGGGCCCGGACCGGCATTCACAGCATCAGGCGTACACGTTTTCCTCGACGCCGACACTTCCACCGAACAATCGAGTCATATTACCTGTAATGAATATAGTACTTTGCTGTGAATTAACTTGTGTGTGTTCAAATGTATGCTTTCGATTTATTACAATGTGACATTACATTCCCCACTATTTCCCTGTCTCGTGTCGATATAGTGCTTTTTTGTAATTCACCTGATACGAAAAAATTTCATATTAGTGTCGCACGGCTGTGCTAAGGCGACGGTGCCTATTCGGTGAGAAGGTCGGCGCGGAAACTCTCTCGCGGCTGTTCCTTCCGGTTCCAAGCACACGTAGATAGCGTCAGGTAGCGTGTGTTTCAACCCGCAGGGTCTGTATATGTCGTGCCCTGCCGAAGAGGTTGTTATTTGAGCGCATCGTTTCGCATAATCTCCTTTGCAAACGACACGCTACACCTGTAGGTATGCATCGCAATATCGGTATCCGTAGCGTCAGGGGCGGGGGTCATCTTCCCTTGTTGCTTCATCTTTAAAAAAATACATGTCTCGAACCTGAACACAGTTTAAGGCCGGCTCTTAGGTGAACTTTGCCACCATCCGCCGAAGACGAGATGCATAAATAATACATGCGGCATAGCTTGGTAATACCATAATACACGTACCCGTATATAACTATAGTTTCGCCAAATGACCCATTCCAGTGTCGATTGTACAGTGTCGATTACTTACAAGAGAAGTAGTGGAAACTGGAAACTACTACCTGGCAATGGAGATAATATTTAGAAAACGAGTAGCCCAAGGTTGTGCCATATGGTAAAGCCGTTCTATTGATTCCACACACACACGCACACACACACACACACACACACACACACACACACACACACACACACACACACACACACACACACACACACACACACACACACACACACACACACACACACACACACACACACACACACACACACACACACACACACACACATTTTGGCAGAAAAAATATGGTATCATAATTATTAAACAACCTCCCGCACGCGTAGGCCTGGCCTAGGCAGGAAGGCTTGCAACAGCGATCAAGCGGCTGTCCCTATATCGAAAAAAATGTAAGCGTTGGTGCGCCGACAAATGACATAGACGCGGCCAAAAATAAGTACGTAGACGACACCGGCTGCATCCCCTCCCCGCTGTTTGAATATAAATAGTAAATATTTATTTAGTGAATCCTTACCATAAATTACTGATAATCAGTGAATATCAATGGTTCTCTATTGATTGATGTTTATCCGTACGAGTATCGTGTACCCGTACAGTAAATTAAGCTTGTCAAGCGTCAGTGTCGCGGGCGATCGCGGATTTCGTCAGAGTGGAACTGGTAATCCATACCTGTACCCTCACTTGATTGTTTGCAATCGCACAAAGGATGCCCCTGCCAGGTAGGCGGTACCTGTACCTCTACGTACAGGTAGGGAAACTAGCGATAACGCGGCGGTGATTATCGGATAGCCTCTCTGGCGCATCAGCGTACAGGTACCCTGTCCTATATTGAAATGAAGATTGGAATGTTTGTTGATATTAAAAAACATTCTTTACAAGAAAAAGGAGTGGAGGCCATGTATTGATATTGATCTTGATATTGATATCATTTTCTTGAATGTGTATTGATATGTGTTTTGATATTTTTGAGATCCTCCGCTGCTGCATATTGTTGGCCTCCGCTGCTTTTTCTTGTAATTTTTTTCGTAATATGCAGATCCTAGAGATACTCGTAGCCTAATAATAACCAACCGCTGCAGTTTCTTACAGGCAGTACACCAGATTGGCCTCAGCGAATGAACGAAGTACATTGAGCACGTGATATATGAACATCCGTTTCCAGGTCACAGCATATCTGCCTGTACACCCAAAAATGTCCGATGGTATCGCTACGTGAGCGTTAAGTACAGCTACCTGTAGCACTGCTTCTCATTTAGATACTTCCAGACCCGCCCCGGCCTTTTCGGGACATCCGTACTGGGTCACGGGGACCCCTGCTTTCCCAACTTCTCTCACATGCTTCGAAAATAGGAGCTCGCGGGGGGTTGAAAGTTCGGAGAATACGTGCTGATTGTATCACATGCGCCTTGTCACCTGTAAAGTAAGGGATTAGCAACTGAGCCTACTTCACGACGACGTACTTGTACCGGGCTTACCTGTTGCATGACAATGCGTTTATATAATAATTACAAAAAGAAATGTAATGCGTGCGTGTACGTGTACCGGTACTTTAATTTTACGCACATAGTACATGTACCCGTACGGTAATTGATAAAATAAATTTATTGATCATCGTCAGCAGCAGTAGGCATCGTCAACAAAACGATTATACAGTACATATACCCGTAGTCTCCAGAGTTACTTGTATATCCGTTGTGTTTACAAGAAAAGTATTGGAAACCACGAATCAAGAAGAATGTTATTTGCGCTTTTTCTCCTGATTCCACTGCTTTCTTTGCAAACAATTCTTTACTTGTAAAAGGGGATGCTGGTATAACCATACTGCATCTATTAAATTACAGGAGGCGCTATAGACACAAGGAAAAGGGAAAGGGGGAAACATAGTGCATTTGGTTGAGTTTTGATTTATGATAGCCATGCACCCTGATGTCTTCAAACTCATTTCCCGTTGAATTTCTTGTAATCTTTGATTTACATACCTGCGCCAAAAACCCATAGTAAGGTGAATACATACTACGCAAGATGTGCCGATGGTTTTTGCAGAAATATCCATGCACAGCCTCAAATGAACTGATCAGCCACACATACACACACACACACACACACACACACACACACACACACACACACACACACACACACATACACACTTAATGGCTGTCAATGTATGCAGTACTTATTTATACGAGAAATGGTTAAATTCTCAGATTACACGGCAAAACCCAATGCAAACATGCTCTGTGTCCACGATGCCATGTTTAAGAATATTATAGCCCTGTCATAATCCTTTGCTGCAAGCTGCACATGTCCGATAGCGGACCAAGCACTGATGCAACGTCTGAGGGGCACTCCGCCGAGCAGCTACCCTATTTGCAATTACCCTAAAGACCAGCAGCATCTACCGGCAGCATTGTCAATCTCTTTCCTTTGGCTCTCTCCCTCTCTTTTCAGCAAGGGCTGTTCTTTTTTCCTCTGATGGTGGTGCGCCATGCTGTGTGCGTGCAGGCGAGTAGCCTGCTTCCGCAGGGGCTGTCGTTGTCGATGTCAAATCACGGCACGGGGGGCACGGCGAGCGGGGCGCGGGAGGCTATGCAAGCTGCCATTGCGGAGCACAGTCCCGTCGCATTTGTAGGGCCGGTGCATTCGGAAGCGGCGTCGGCAATAGCCAGCTCAGCTGCGGTGCGGCCACTATGTCAGTGTTTTGGTGCTATATATCTCCCATTGACAGGCTGAACATACAGCAACGAGTATTTGCGACATGAAAGGGGGGGAGGGAGAGGGGGAGAGAAGTAGATGGGCTGGCGAATGGAAGGCTAAGGGGGTGAGTCACGGAGTAGAGGTACAAAAAGGAGGATAGAGTTGGAGAACGGGGAGGGAGGATGAGAGTGGCAGCGGGAAAAGGAGGCGGATCTTGATTGCGTCTCTGACAGACGCTGTGTGTGTGTGTGTGTGTGTGTGTGTGTGTGTGTGTGTTGTCTGTGCGACCACCTCTTCAGTTTACTGGTGGGCATGCGCTAGTATCGTACGGTGCCTCCTCCCCTCGGTTGAGCAATAGAGCCCTATTCCCCTCCTTCCACCGTACGATACCCAGCGACGAGCTCACCGCGCAGGCGGTGCTACATGTGATGCGGCACTTTGGGTGGGCTCGCGCGGGGGTGGTGTTCCCTGACAACGCATACGGTCGTGGGATAGCGGAGGCGATGGGGATGCAGAATAGTGTGCTCGGCATGGACGTGAATCTCCGTCACTTCCCCTACACGCACACGGAAGGCGACTCAGTGGGTCGAGCTCTGGAGGGGATCAAGGCTGCCAACATCCACATCATCGTGGCTGTCCTGGAGATGTCCAGCTGGACCCTGCTGGAGGCCGGGGTCGAGGCGGCGCTGATGGGCGGCGGGCACGTTTGGATCGGCGTCGGCTTCGACGTGCGTCGATATATGTCCGCTCTACCGCCGGCGCAGCTGGAGATGATGCGCGCAGCGGTAGCAGGGTCACTGCTGGTGCAGCCTACGGCGTGTATCGGACTGGTCGGGAGCTGTAGTCAAGGTTGGGCCGCGCTAGAGGAGCGGTTGACCGAAGGGGAGCTACCGGCTAATCTACCGCCGGAGCTTCGCGAGCATGCCGTCGCAATGGGTATCGGTAAAGGGGACAGCCTCTCTGCCCTGTCCGCATACGCCTACGACGCGATGTGGACTGTCGCGTTGGGGATAGCGGCTATGCAGGACGGTAACGATGGCGCGACAGTACAGGAGCGACTCGCGACGGCGGTAGCGTCGGTTCAGTTTGACGGAGCGTCGGGAGCGGTTAGGTTTACGGAAACTGGCGATAGGCACCCCGCGACTGCGCAGTATGCGGTCAGTTACCTTGACAGGGACGGTGCCTGGGTGCCGTACGGAAAACTTCAGAGTCAAACCTACGATACCTCATCCGAGGGCGCACAAGGAGGCGTATTCGCGGAGATTGCGACGACCGGGAATACAATTGTTTGGCCCGGCGGACAAACAGCCATCCCAAGCGACGGCAGCTCCTGCCCGCAGGGCACCGTATTCTGCCCCGCAGCGAAGCGATGCGTATACTTCCTCGGTCTCTTCTTTCCTTACACTCGCTCCATGAGCCTTGCTGAGCGCGTGATCGGCGCTTACGCCGCTATCGCGCACGTCAACTCCCACAACGCTTCGATCGTTCCGCAGGCGGAGCAGCTGCCGCCGGAATTCCGAATCGCCGGGAAACTCTTCGACACCCTCTTCGAGCCGCAGGGCGGCATCGACACCGGAATTCAGGCCAAGACCGAGGGTATCATCGCTGGTATCGGCGCATTGCGTTCCTCTGTCACCATGCCACTCTCCCAAATCCTCGCCCTCGCCAAGACGCCTGTCGTTAGCTACGGTGAGTGCCTGCCCCGGATTGACACGTCGCAAAACAAGAACGTCAAGTAGCGAAACACACTGGTACTGTACGTACTACGCACCCCTTACTAAAACGCGCTCGCACATACAGGCGAGATAATGCATACGCAGTGCTTGTGTATTGCCAGTGCCTGAGCTGCTGGTCTCTCTCCCTCGCAGGTGCAACCAGCCGGGCGCTGAGTATAAGCAGCGAATTCCCATACTTTGCACGCACGGTGCCCACAGACGAGGACAACTCGGAGGCGGTAGCGCAGGCGGTGCTCGGGTGGGGCTGGCGACGATTGGGGCTGCTGTATATCGACGACGCATACGGGAACGGCTTCAACAACGTCCTCCAAGAGCAGATATTCAGGCAGCTTGCCCAGCGCGGCATCTCGACTTTAGACTTCGAGGTAGGCAGTTGCTGTCGGCACAGTGTCGTTGCTCATGGTGAACACTCGTTAATAAGACCGCTGCCTTGTGTCGACATCCATGTTTTTACTTTTTAATGTCAATAATTGGAGATCGAACTGGGCCAGGGATATAAATTTGTTTAGACCTGATATTAATGTATATTGTTTCATTAAAAACCGGAGAGTTAATGTTTTAGTATGTCGCTGTGGATAATTTATTTGTACACATTTGTTTCGGAAGTACGGGTACCTGGAACATCAAAGGGAAATAAAAAACTTCCGTGTTTTTACATTGGCACGAATGATATTTTTTATACAATTGTGATACGAAAAATGCGTGCAAAACAGCGATAAACTACAGCAGATCCAGCACAACTTTTTTCCTCGATACTAGTACCCGTACCAGTACCAGCATACCGAAACTGTATTCTTTATTCATTCGTGTCATAGATTACCTAAAAACATGTTTTATTACTCATTAAGTTGATTTTATTTGAAATATCTATGGCATTATTTTATTTACAACGGAACAAATTATGGAAGAACAAGATTGAAAAAATTAAGAAAGGAACAAAGAGGGCACATATAACCCTCACTCACACATTTTCTCCTAAAATGGATTCCTCTCAAATTGAGGGGAATCAGATGGATATGCATGCCAATAAGGCCACCATCGTATGTGTTAGGTTCCGATGTTGACAGAGTTAGGTTCCAATCATCTGCTTTGCCCCGCGTGACGCAGTACTCGAGTGTCGCGATAGCCGCGGAGTACATGTCAGCCGTGTCCGCGCTCGAGAACATGCGCGCTGCCGGCGCGCACGTGATGGTGCTGGCGCTGTTCCTGGACGAGTTCGCGATGTTCATTCGAGCGGCAGTGGAAATGGACATGATTGGGCCGCAGTACACGTGCGCGCCCCCCCCTTCCCCCTCCCTCCTCTCGCCCACTCCCCCAACCTATGAACCCACCCCACGTCCGTCCGTGAGCTTCCTCACCAGTAGACATCATTCTGAAAGTCAAATTGACAGCCGATGACAGGGGACACATACGTTGTTACGTTTGGAATTAAATGACCGCGTATGAGTTGTGCATATGTGATGGAAACATGGCGGGTGTGGAGCACTGAGGCCTATAGTAGGCTCATTCATTTAACATGTCGTTGCTCTGACTCGTCTGCTGCCCGCAACGCAGGTATATTTCTGTGGCCGGGGATTACTCGTTGTTCCTGCGCGAGCCTAAGCGCTTTGGGCTGAGTGAGAGCGACGTGGAGGCCTTCAGCAGGAGCATGCAGGGGATGCTGCGCATATTTGTGGACCCGCTTATCGGAAGGGAAGCGATGCAGGAAAGGTTGAGCCAATTCGCGCGCGAATCGGGGACAGACTTTGTGCCGCAGCATATGAAGGACACCCTGGCCGAGCTGTCAGGTGTGTACGCCACCCACGCACGCACCGCATACAATCCTCTGTATATCAATGTGACCATGCAGCTCTAGTCTGCGTTCATATGTGCTGACTGACTGTGTGTGTGTGTGTGCATGCGTGTGTGTTCATGTTCGCAGGCGAGGATCCAGATGTGGTCATCCAGAACACCTCCCTTCAGATGAGCTCCCTCTATGCGTACGACGCGGTCTGGGCGGTGGCGTTGAGCCTCGCCAATGCGGAGAAGAACGTGCCCGATTGGCTGCAGGGGAGGTGCAATGTGAACAACTCTGCTGTAGCTGGCGACATCAACTGCCACGGCGATGATTTGACCGCGCTGATTCGTGGCTCCGACTTTTCAGGAGCATCCGGCACCGTGAAGTTCAAGATGACGGTAGGCTGCTTACGCCTATGTGCCCCTTGACGTGCGAGTGGGGAAAGGCTATAGTATGCTTAGGTTTGAAGCTCTCTCTACTCCTTGCTTTTTCCTTGTCAGGATGACACCGCTCAACAAAGCGGCGACCGAGACGGGCGGCAGATGCCCGTCCAGGTGAGCTACTTCAACTCCACCCACCGTGCGTGGGTGGTAGCAGGGCAGTTCACAGCAGGCGATCGACAGCTGGAGATAACAGGGCCCATCGTGTGGCCCAACTACTCCCTCGACACCCCCACCGATGCCTCCTCATGCCCGCCGGGGACCTTCTTCCCCACCGGTCACGGCGACGGCTCCTGCGTCCCCTGCCCCCCCGGGAAATTCACCTCCGTCGCTGGCCGCGTGGAGTGCAGCCCCTGCGATCCAGGCACTTTCTGTGACCGCCCTGGCTGCAGGACATGCTCCGCTTGCGGTGTGCACGAGTGGCAGAACGCAACCGGGTCGACGACCTGCAATGCATGCCCTCTGCATGCACGTGCTCTGGGGCAGGGCTCCACCTCCCTCTCCTCATGTACCTGCGATGTGGGCTACCACCGCTTTAATAGTGAGCCAGGCAAGCGGTGCTACCCCTGTCCCGAGGGTGGCATCTGCGAGGGTGGTGCGGCGCGGCCCTACCCCGACACCGAGCATTGGGGCGACTCGGAGCTGCTGGGCGTGTCTCTACGGGAGGGGGAGAGCGAGGAGGAGCTGCATGAGAGGCTGCGCCTTGGCGCCTTCCTCAAGTGCAAGGCGGATGGGCGCTGTGACAATGACTGCCCTTCGCTTGATGAGCCCAACGATGCTGAGGGTGGGTGCGAGGGCAGATGTGTCACTTTCTCTGCGGTGTTCTCTGACTGCTTGCATCATTCACTGACGGTAACTCCTCGTCTGTGTCAAATTGCAGTTGGGACGTCATCGCTGCCCACCGCACACCTTCAGTGCCGCTCTAATGTGAGCGAGCTCTGCTCCCCCGCTTACACCGGTGTCATGTGCGAAGAGTGTAGCCTTGGCTACTTCAAGTTTGCTGGCTTGTGTTTCGACTGCATGGAGCCGGCCTGGCTGTTCAGCATCGGTTGTATCCTGCTCGTCGCCCTTGCCTGGTACGTCATTAACAGGTGAGTGACCTCCTCTCTTTTGCAACCTTGTTTACCTCCCTCCCTCCTCCTGTTGCTGCCATTCCCACAGCAACTTTTCATCTGGCCACATTCCATCCTTCCACATCAATCCACATCTGACGGCTTCTTCCTACCAAACCTGTCATGCATTACAGATTTGCGGCCGGGCGGTATGATGCGGTGGACCTATTGTAAGTGCTTCCTTCCCCCTCGTGTCCTTGCCCCGGTGACCATTACTCAAATGCTCACTGAATTTGTCTCTGTGGCGCACCCGTCTCTTCCCCCCCCCCCCCCCCCCCCCCCCCCCATCAGGTTGATCTACCTCCAGAACGCCTCCACCATCAGCATGTTCTCCATCCCCTGGAGTAAGGAGCTGCTCAAGCCGTTTCGCCCCTTTTGGTTCATCCAGATCCTCAATTTCGACGTCGACGTCCTCCGCCCCGATTGCCTGCGCAGCCACACCTCAGCCGCTTGGTCCTTTGGGCACAGTCTGGTGCTGCAGCTGCTGCTGCCCATCATCGTCGCCGCCATCACATTCAGCCTGTACGCCCTAAACGCCATCCTGCTCAAGGGCGTCCCCTCGACTGCACTCAAGCTCGGCTTCATGCGCCTCCCTGTCTTCCTCAAACTCCGCAAGCTGATGCTGCGCGCATTCGGCCTCGTCACGGATGTCGCTGACCTACCCGTGGCCTTCGACACAGCCCTCGCCAGCAGCACCTCCTTCGTCGTCGTCATGTATCACACGCTGACCGCGAAGAGTCTCGAGGTGAGGACTGGTTACACTCACATAACGCAATGCATATGGTGGCCGTGTACCACAGCTGCACCGCTTTACCGGGCTCAAAGCCACAACAGTGTCTGATGTGACCTGATGTGAGCTGCAGGTATTGATGTGTTTCCAAATGCCAGACGGGACGACTCGTATGAAATCAGGTGTGGCTGCATTGTCTTTTAAAACAGCAGTGGTTGATAGCCATTGCATCTGCATGCTAGCGTGTGAGGATTTAGTCGCAATGGGTCTTCCTTACTCACCGTTGACATTTTCGCACCGCCTTTGCAATGCAGACCCGCAGCTGCCCTGCTGGGAGGGTACCCACCAAATATACGTCGTCATCGCCATTGCTGGGCTGATCGTCTACACTGTGGGCCTCCCGCTCTGTCTGGGCCTCATCCTGGAGTACGGTCGCGTGCACAACCTCTTCAAGTGCGCTCCTCATCGCCCTGTAGCGCCCATTTGCTCTGCTGCCATTTCCCAGCGGCGATATCCTACACTGCAGGTTTAGAATCCAGTCGTGCGTGCATGAGCCTCGGTATCCCCTCGTCAAATTATATTAAAGTCGTACCCAACCCTCCCTCGCCCCTCCTCCATCTTCTCAACCGCAAAACACCACTTACTGCAGGCACGGCAAGTTCATTGCCCGCTTTGGATGGTTGT
This sequence comes from Tetraselmis chui, assembly GCA_026401115.1. Classification (NCBI taxonomy): domain Eukaryota; kingdom Viridiplantae; phylum Chlorophyta; class Chlorodendrophyceae; order Chlorodendrales; family Chlorodendraceae; genus Tetraselmis; species Tetraselmis chui. The sequence continues at coordinate 35,589 of JAPMLY010001703.1, forward strand.
ACACGAGGTTCGAGGGTCATTGGTACTTCTGGGATCTGCTTCTCATGGCGAGGCGCTTCGGCTTGGTGGCCGTCCTGGTGGGTGCTGCTGTGGCACTGCGAGCAAATCAATCCCCACAGCAACCCCTCTTCACCGATATCCGCTATCACTAGTGTCATCATTGCGCCGCCTACTTGCACCTGACTGACGGAGCATACAACTACACTGTCGTCTTTGATGAAGGTGCTTGTGAGCAGCCTGGGCACGGTGCAGCTGGTCATCAGTATGGGCCTCATTCTGTTCTTCATGACCGCGCACTTCCACGCGCAACCCTTCATCTCCAATCACCTCGACAACCTGGAGACGCTGTCGCAATGCTCTCTTGCCGGCCTCATCTGCGCTGGTTGGTCAAGCTTCCCCCCTTCCTCAACTCCTCCAAATTCTGCTCTACGTATTATACATTGTGAACACGTGTTTTTCATTCACGTCAATCTACCGAACCTCTGGTTTTCGCGTCATCTGGCGTAGTGCTGACTTATCTTTGCTGCGGTGGTGTCCACGCAGGCATCCTGTCTGGTGACCCGTCCGGGGAGTCAATGTACCCAGGGAGCTGGACGCAGGCGGTGACGATTTTCACGCTCGTGTCGTTGTTGGGCTGCGTTGTGATGGTGGGGATCATTGTCATTCGTGACATCATGCACGATGAGGCCGTCAATAAAATCAGCCGGCAGGTTCAGACGGGCATGCAGAAGGTGCTCATCCCGGAGCACATGAGCAAGCACGAGGGGAGGTCATCATTCGGCACGCGGGACGGGAGTCTTAACATACAGCTGAGCTCGTCGAGTCGTGTGGTGTGGGCGATGGAGAAGTTTCTGGCGCCGCGCAAGGGGAGGAAGGGCGTGGATCCGCTGGTGCAAGAGGTATTGGACGAGACGCTCGAGCTGCACCAGACAATCGATGTTTGGTCAGTCAAGCAGTGGCTGGAAACGTTACATGTGAGTGCCAACCATATCATCACCATAACGCCCCGAAACTAATCGACCCCCTCCTTTGCTCCAAACCCATTTTTTTGGTTCAGCTATTTCGCTCCGAAACCAAACGTCCTTTGGCTCATTAGCCTTTTCCATTTCGTCAGCTCCGAAACCGATTGTGACTCTTTGCCTCATTCTGCTCCGGAGTAATTGACAAACCTACTTATTCGGCTCCGAAAACACTCAACGTTGTATTCACCACATCGGGCCCGTAACCAGCTCGCGCCTTACCCATACGTTGTATTCACCACATCGGGCCCGTAACCAGCTCGCGCCTTACCCATACGTGCTTGGATCCGAAACCAGTTCGCGCGGTATGTACTTCCTCAGCTCCGAAACCACACCGCTTTGTATCTTCTTATTCGGCTCCGAAAACACTCCGCTTTGCTTCAAGTTGTTCAGCTCCGAATCCACTCCGGGCTGTATTTACTATCTACCTATTCGGCTCCGAAGCCACTTAACGTTGAATGTGTTACGCGCCGTTTCCACCTATTCAGCTCCAAAACCGTTTTTGCGCGGCATCTCCCGAGTCGTCTCCGAAACCAATTCACGTTGTATCTACCTTTTCGGCTTCGAAGCCACTCCGCTTAAGAGTTATTCTTCAGGCTCGAAATCACTTGATGTTGTATCTACTTCTTCGACTCTGAAACCAGATCGCGCCGTGATGTCTACCAAATATTCGGCTCCGAAACGCCTTCGTGTTGCTTACTCGGCTCTTAACCCACTAAACGATCGCTGTACTGATATGCTCCGAAACGACTTAGTGTTGCACTCGATACTCGGCTCCGAAACCCCTTCCCCGCATTCACTGGTATCTCTCCCAAACTGTTCGGCTAGCACGCTGACACCGCCGTGTGCCCCGAAACCAATTGATCCCAACTACATAATGTGATCGCCCCGTGAGCAAGCTTGCTCGTCATTTTGTTGCTTTCTATTGTGCTCTCAATGTATTACTGCGTCCAGTTGCATCATTTCTAAACCATTCACTGAGTCCGTTTGCGTGGCTCCAAAACCAATTGGCCCCATCGACCATCGCCAAACATTAATTCGGTAACACCTAGTTCGGTTCCGAAATCATTGCCAACTTGTTCCATTTCGAGACCAGTCGACCCCCGCCACTCAGTCCTGCTCCGACAATGTACTGTCGAACCAATTTATCCGCCGATTTTCACGTGCGAAAGCTAATTTATTGCATTTTGCTGCTTTCCGCGTTCGAAAAATCCATTGTATGCCTTTCTCCACTTATTGTTAGCCTCGAAACTAATTCACCCGTAAATTCATGCTTGAGTGGGGTTCAGGGTACATTCAACCCAGCGTTACTGCTTCTCTCCGGAAATAAGTGTCCGCATCCAATTGCCCCGCGCCGAATCCGAGTGACTTCCTCTGCTTCGAACTTTTCTACACACAACGACTCGTGTTGATCTCTTTGCACTTCGTTCGCAGTCGTGTTAATAATTCGAAACAAGTCGAACCGAATCTGTGAGTTCGCTCCGGATCAATCGACAGCATCCTCTCCGCTCTCGGGCTTTTGCTCGGACTAATTTGCTTTGAAGTCAATCGACTCGATCACGTTGCTCTATCTCCTCTAAAACCAGTCGCCCGTCTTACGTTTTCGCTTTGTCTTACGTCAAACGACGTTGAATTACATGAACCAAGCTTGCTTCAAACCATCAGGCCCCATCTTGTCGATTCGTCTCGAATCTAATCCACCCAAATCGAAACCCTCAACTTGCTCCAAGTAAGAATACTACTTATGTAAAGAAGAGTACTAATGCTTCGCTCGCTTTCATTCAGTGTTAATGTTTTCCCGGAGGTGGGTATATTTCCCACAATTTTATTGGGCTCTGAAGCCATTCGACTCTCAATATATGCTTGCGCCACTTCGAACCGACTCTCGCCGTCTTCAAATCAGGACGTATCCAAATTCAATCGAACCACCTTCTGAACTGACCCCTGTTACCTGTTTGTCGACGACTCGATGTGTTAGCATCCGAAACCATTCGGCGACCCCACGCCATAAATCGACCCACATGACACATCGATCCGACATTCCACCCCATCGACTGAATCTCATCCGAAAGTCACCGACCTCGTAATTTTTTTACACTTCGCCGGAGCAATTGCCATTGCCCCCCCCCACCCGACCTCACGCTTGTCGTTATCCGCTGTATACGTGATAGGCGAACCAAAAGAAGAGGTCAAGAGGGAAGAAAAACTGGCAAAAGCTGAGCAATGCGGTGTTCAAAGGGGAGGTGAAGCGGCTTGCGGAAAGGGCACGTGCGGGGTCAAACGATGCCCGCACGGCGACTGAGTCGGAAAGGAGGCCTCGGAGAAGTACATTCGGTAGATTTACTCTCCCGCAGTTAAATCGGGTGGCAGCGGAGATGGAACGGGAGGGCGGACGGCCGGTCTCGCGTGGTCGAGCTGCTGCCGACGATATTGAGCGTGGTTGCGAAGAGCGCGCCACACGTTCTGCCTCTGCTACGAGTGGGCGGAGCGGAGCGGGTCGCGGGTCGACGTATGCGCATAATATGGACGGGCACACCAAAAGGGCGTTCCTCCGTTTCGGGCTGCTCAACCATTGGATGCGCGCGCTGCTGGCGGACGACTCGCCGTGCTCGTACTACAGCCAGCGCAGCTGTGCCAAGTTTTTTACCGACATCGTGGCCCAGAACCCCTTCCTGATCGACTACCTGCTCTCCGCGAGCGAGGATGAGCTGGAGCGGGCCAAGGTGGGTGCGGCGTGTTTAGGGTGACATGTTTTACGCTATAACGCCACCACTAAATTTGTAGTTTGCGTTGATGAGAACCCGTAATATCGAAAGCATAGCCCGTCGATGCGCTGATTTTCTCGGACTCGCCGCAGCGCCTTACAGCACACGGCCCAGCCTCGCGTTGTTGCCAGCATGCCAGCACCACCTCGAGCGGTCGCAGAGATAGTGCACGGGGTCTCGCGAACGTCGTCGTTTGAGCACAAATCGCGAGTCGGTGCAAATGGAGTAGTAGTGGAGAATGTACCTAACTTGCGTGTTCAGTGGAAGGCGCGATAAGTTGAATATTCGCAGTAAATCATCGTTGTCTCATCTGAATTCCGACCTTCTGACGCCCTTGCTGCAGGTGTTCTTGAACGAGCTTCGAGCGGCGCAGCTGTTCTTCACGCGGCAGGGGCGGCTGTCGCAGCTGATCGAGATGGTGGATAAAGGGGCGGTGCTGGCGTGGATGATGGTGGCGCCGCACTCGCACGTCGCGGTGCTGCGATCGCTGCTGTCCAGCATCTACGTCGCCACCCACAGCGGCCAGGACCCTTTCAAGCAAGCGTCGGAGGAGGAGAACGTTTCGGCGCAGCGGCTTTTCATAAATAAAGCCATCCGTGCCAAGATGCCGGCCCCCGAAAAGTAAGCGCCGCCCCATCATCCCCTCTCCATATCTTTCTCTACAATTGTCTTGATTTTTATTGTTGTTATCTCTTTAGTTAATGCACACTCTACTGTCGCACGTGAGTTTTGTTGGTAGCTCTCTAAAGCAACAGCAGTCGGTGATGACAGACGGCACGATGCAACACAACGCGAGTGCGATCTTGCAGCCGAGTGACTCGTCCTCATGTCGCTCTCCCTCGACAATTATATTTCAAAGCGAAATGCATCATTAATGATTTAATTACTATTTGTAAACAGTTGCCCTTTTATCCCGTAAGGCCACTGTATTACTGCGAGGTTATCAGAGATGGTTCCCTTTCGCTCATTGCTTGGTGCCTTCTGTGACCTCAGGTTTGGACTCGGTTGTGACTCTGGGGCTTTCAACTCCGACTTTGGCGGTCTTCTCGAGGAAGGGCGGCGAGACGATGAGATGGGCAGCGACGAGGATGAGCGAGTCGAGCCGACGATTTTCCCAATGAAGGGGAGCGTCGGGCATCAGCTGATGCAACAACTCGGAGAATGTTCCACGCACGGGCCGCCCTCGTGGTCGCTGCAAGTGCCCCGACAGCCCACCCCTGACCAGAGTGTGCACGGTCGCGGGGTGGAAGTACAGGCAGAGGAGGTGCTGCCGGGGGTGCCGGAGGGCGAGACGGCGTCCCCAAGTGTCAGCGGGAGGAATGTCCAGTTCACGAGTAGGTTTACGACGATTGCGAGGGATGGACGGCTCACAAGGCGACGGGCCAACGCCACCGCTGGCGTTCGTCACTTCGACAACAAGCTGTTGAGTCTCGGCACGTTTGCGTCGAGGAAGGCGGAGCTGCTTCTCGAGCACTTGAACAACTCGGAGAGCGGATGATGAAAGAGTGTACTATATATTAGGAGCTGGCACAGAATTGCTTGCTCACACCGACACTAGTGGTAGGGTTAATTTCGCAACAATAAGCAAGGTTTGCAAAGAAAGGAGGTGCCCCCCTCGGTTGTGGCGACCATATTGGATCATCCGCATGCGTTCCCTCTCCTTCCAACCTTTGTCTTGTCAATTCTCTTGTGACCACTTTTAGTGACAAGTGTACAAAATACGGCACACACTGCGATCGCTGTAAGTTGTGACTTGCATACTCATGAGGGTAGTCGACTCTCCGTCGACTTGTTGCTCCTCTCTCCGTTCCTTAGGTGCCTGCTCACGATGTGCGCTATATCCCATTTAAAATCTCGCTTCGTTCGCCGTCATCAAAGTGCGCGAGCCTGGGGATGCACAAAGTGTTGCCTATGCTTTTCGAAACATAGTAATGCGCGAACGAGCTCACCACCTCAGTAGCGGACCGTGATACCCCGACAATACTAACTCTACAGTGGCACACGGTCACCACACTATCGACCCCCCGCACGAACCACCTTTATCAACTGCGGTGGCTGCCTGGCGCCGCCACTAAGCTCGTCCGTCGCGCCGTGGATCATGCGATGTTACCTCCGTGTCCATTCTATCATCTATGTTCAGGGAGCGGGGTATCACGCCGTGAAATAAGACACCGGACGAGGCCGGTGAGGAGAAATTGGTAGACTATTCTGGATATCTAGCGACATGCGTCGGGTATATTATGTAGCAATATGGCACTTATAATCTTAAGTCCAATTCTTTACAAGAAAAAATACTGGAAGGCACCAATGAAGATGGGAAAAATAAGGAGGAAAGAGCCCCACAGGCCTAAGCCCGAGGAACATGGAGACATGCCATAGCATCGGCACTGCCCTCTTGCAAAGCCTCGCGAAGATAGGAACCCAAAGTACCGTGAAGAGTACCTTAAACACGTTACAAGAGAGTCTCGCCGCACATCCCTCAAGAACCGTCAAAGGGGAGCAGAAGTAAATCGGCGAACGAGATGTTGCATGCGGACATAACGAAATGTCAGAACGCAATAAACGAGAGTCCGAAGCACCCATGCCATGGAATCGGCGAACTCCCACCAAAATAACCACGTGATCACCCAACTCACCCGCCCTAGGCGCCAACCGGCCCCCATCCTCCATAGCGAAGAGGTAATCCGACAAAGCGTCGATTTTGATGAACCGAATGAACCCGAAACGCGTGCCAAGGAAAGCGGAAGTGTGAAGATCCGCATCGAGTTTGCCCTACTGAGCTCCCAATGCAAGACTACGCCCGGGAGTGGGAGGCGAGCGCCTATGTGAGGGACACTAGTGTTCGTGCAAGCACTGGTGACCGTCACATCAACAAGATGACGGTGTGTAGCCATGAAGTCTAACCACACCATATCCCCAGGTCGATCTCGAAAAGCTCCCCACCGAATGCGGCGGACCTCTAACCGCAAGTCCCGCCCCTTAGTAGTAGCCCCCGCTTCAAGCATGAATTCTTCATAAAGCACGTAGACAACCCGATGGTGGAGTTGAATGACATACCACGAGCACGGGCATCGGGGGATGTGGTCCATAAACATAGCAACTGTCGAGCGCTCAGCCGAAATTGAAATTGAAAATGAAATTGTTTACAACATGTGCCGGCAAACTGGACCGACTGTTGTCTCTCGGGCCACTCTACTTTGCCTACTCTACATTCAGGACTTATTAGCAAGTTGGGCCCGGGTCTCTTCGACAAGGTACACCTATCGACACACCTAGCTTCACTGTGTGTCGACGTTCCTCGGGAGTTAAAGAACTGTAAGCAACCGCAGCAATAACCACAGCCCCCCCGCTAAGCAATAATAGCGTAATAATTTTGTAATCAAAAAACAGATCTAAAAATAAATCCACTTGTCTAGAAATGCAAAACTAAACTGCTGCTCGACCTTCACGATGCACGGCCCGCTCCCACCGAACCGGGGTGCCGACCGGCCTAGGCCGATCGGCGTTCGGGAGGGACGACGGGCCAGCCTAATCTAGCTCCCGCGTGACTTCGGTCTTGCCGGAGATAGGAGGGGAAAGGCTGGCGAAAAACCCCTCCTCACGCGGTCGCTCGTCGATCCCGCCGTCCTATCCCGCAAACCCCGTCCCAAGGTCGTAGCCGCGTCCACCGACGCGACGGTCCTCCTTGTCGAGGTCCCCCGTCACCTCGAGGGCAGGTGGCGGGAATCCAGACACACAGACACAGAAAAAATGGGCGCTCCTGCCTCCGCGCCAGGATTTTCCCCGCTCATTTCCTCGGCTTTTTCTATGACTGGTACCCGGGTACCTGTCGGATAGTCCGGCATGTGGCCGTACCCTCCCCCCTCTGATCGCGCGTCCACCGAGCAGCCTCTTTTGAGCATGGGCCTCCGCGCTCGCCCAGGCCCATACTCTTTTAGGTCTATCGGGGCAGTGGGTGTCGAAGAGGGGGGGGGGGGGGGGGGCAGGTCACCGTAGTCGGATCCGGCAGGCCGCGGGCGCACGGAAATTATTCAAAGCCCTCAGTACGGGGTTTTCCTTTCGTCGCGACCGTCCTCCTTGCCGCCCAAGCAAACTCCTCCCCCCGGGAGATGAAGCTTGTCGACGTAGCGGCGAGCTAGTGAGCGCCCTACCCTGGTGCTGCTCCCCAACTAGCTCGACGCCGGGTATGGACATTAGTTTAATTTCCGAAAAAGCCCTCCGTACAGGGCCTTCCGGCGGCGGCTGATCCCGAGGATCGCCGCCGCCTCACGTAGCCGCTCCTCCGTCTGCGACCGGCTACCGGCCCGTGCCCTGTCTTGCCTCACCCCCCGGGAAGGTTCGATTGGCACATGGCTGGTCGACGGCTAGCGAGCGCCCTTTCTTGGCGTTGCTCCCCGGCTGGCCACCACCAGCTCCAACACCCGCCTCCCACCGCTGATCCAGCCGTACCCTCCTCGCCAGCAAACGCTTTTGTAGTACTTTTGCCCCACCCCATGGAAGTAGGAGTGTATTCATGAGTATTAGACCGCGCCATATCGGACGGGCCGAGCGGGAGATCTTGGTGCTGGTATTGCATAGATTTCTTTTTTCAAAAGCCCTATGTACATGGCTTTCCCGACGGGTGCTAATCCTGCGGATCGAGCTGTCGGCCCTCTTCGCCCCCTACCGTGCCATGCATGGCACGGCTACGGGGTTTCCAGCGCCCACCACGGGAAGGTGAGGGGATGCCGATGGGCCTGCGAGCGCACCCCCCTCCGGGGCCGCCGCCGCTGCGCCGCCGGCGGGCGCCCGCTCAGCCGACATAGAGGTACCCGACATTGGCATTTTCAATATCGTCTCGCAAAATTGTAATTCTGTTGTGATGTTGAATTGTTTACCCGAGACTGTCACTATTCCCTGTTGTTCCCATTACCTTGTCCCGGATGATTCTAGCTCAAATAAGGAGACCCAAGTAGTCGCCAATTTATCATAATGCAAAGGGGCAAGAAATGGAAGGGCTCTCGGACAGCATGCGCTTTTAGTGCAACGGGGCATTATAAATTCATTACATCGGACGGGGCAAGGGGAAGGTCTTCCGGCAAGTCTGCCAAGTATTTGACGTTGTCGGGTACGTATTTGACGTTGTCTTTCAATACCCTCGGATATATTGTCCCTTCCTCGGCATCATTTGATCCAATGGTTCTTAGATCTTCAACCCCCGTGCTTGCCCCCTACTACTGTGCTATGCAAGGCACGGTTACAAGGATGCAAGCGCCTAACCCGAGGAGATAGGGATTGAGCCGAAGGGCATACGAGCACATCACCCACCGCGGTGCCCTTCGGCGGGCGTTGTAGGGTGTGTGTATCGATTTCTCTATTTGAGTGGAAAGTTTGGCGAGGACATTTGACTTGCAATCACATAACACTTCTCACTCTTTAGGAAGGTGTTTGCACGATACTACAATTGTGTGACATTTGCATCTAATTGCATATTGCGCTTTGTGTATATCCGTTGATTATGTGGTTGCGACTGTTTGAAGTATGCCATGCTCTATTAGCAAGTCGTATTTCGAGCAAATCGGCCTTGCCGTGTTTTCCTCGCCTGTGTCGTCGTGTAGCAAATTGAACGCAACTTACAATTCCCTTGTTTTTGTCCACGTATCAGGGTAAGTGGAAAATGCGTATTTACATTGATATATATAACAAGCTCATCAATTTTCGGTTGGGACCCGCCTAAATCAAATTTTCACCACAGAGCCTTGCTTAGGACGCTATCGCACTGGTCGCCATAAAAGGAAAGCAGTCTCTGAGGCGATCTCCATCAGCCCGTTTATTGACGCAATTAGGGGACAAATCGATAATCTGACTGTGCTGAGACGCACGTGACTCGAGAGAAGCGCTTCTTTATCATATCCGTTTTTCTTTGTATCTATAGCTGAGCACCACCGATTCGCGAAAGTAGTGCGCTACCCGTTCACTGGTCCCGGACCTTCTTCAGGTGTCCCAAAAGCAGCTGTCCCTTCTCCGACGCAAACGTGCCCAGAGTCAGCAACGTATTATCAAAGCGCCGCACACCGGCGGTGGCTTTTGCCCGTCGCTTAGTGATCTTCCCACTCGCCGCAATCCTCGTAAACTCACTCACGAATCGGGCAGCGCTCGAGTTGAAATTCAGCGGTGCCGCGCCCTCCTGTGCCCCCGACTGCTCTTCCATCGCCTCCACTTCAATCTCAGCAGCCGCCTGGTTCTCTCTGGCTCCCACTTGACGAGGTACTGGCAACGACCAACTGCAGCCCCGGGAAGGTAGCTCCCCGGGCCGCTGCGTTCCGTTACTTTCCTTCGCGTGCACCGAAGGCCCAAAGAGCTCCTCGTCGCTGTCGGACTCCCCGTCTCGACGCCCCTCTTCCAGAAGGCCGGTGAAATCGGAGTTGAAGCTGCCGCTTTTGTAGCCGAGTCCAAACCTACCGCAGGGAACCAAGTCAGAGTTTTAGGTGCGAAAGGGTCGTTAAGACGCAGAGGACCGTCACCCATGAAAGGGCCTATTCATATCAACATCAGCTTCATTTACTCCCTCCTAAGGCCCAATACTCATATACTTATCATACGTAAGGTGTATTGATATAATACCGAAAAGCAAAGGAAAACGACTAAAGGAGCGAGAATCGACACTCCCGGGGTCTCATAAATTATATTGTAATTAAGTTGAGTCCCAACCATTGACCACAGCGAGCGACGGGCGCGGCAAACGCGTACAATTATTTGTGTCGGATCAGTTCACAATTTCACGAGCCCGGCGGTGAATTTGGATTTCATAGCCAAGCGACAACGGGAAGAGCTCAGCACTAGCGACTATACTAGTCTACTACATGAATTTGCTTAAGTCTGTGTGTTTGTCTGTCTGTCAGTCGTTCTGTCTGTCTGTCCCGTATCATCAGCTAGACTGGATTCGGTGCGACCAATGCGATATCATGGTTAGAAAAATCTACATGCAGCAGTATAGATAACGAATGCGTTAGTTAGAATAGCATTAGCTGTGTAAACGTTTTGTCTGCTAGGTTTGTGCGCAATGTTGTGCTTCCTTTTGCCGCGCCTTTGATTCCGTGACCCTCTTGTCACTCTGGCCCTTTTGTTTCCCCTCCGTGCTCATGTTGTTCTTCTTGTAATCCATTTCAGAAATACAAACGACTATCTATAAAAATTAGTGCTGCGCCGAGGTACAACAGAGCGGTGTTTTTCACTATCTTTTTTTTTCTGTAAGAAAGCATCATCTACGGATACAATCCGTTATTAGAAATGAGAAAGGATCCGAAAGGAACCCGTGGATTCATGCAACGTCTCTCTGCCGCTCTTCATGGCACTCTGGGTTCCTATCTCCGCGACGCTTTGCAGGAGGGCAGTGCTGACGCGGTGGCATGCCTTCGTGTTCCTCGGGCTTAGGCTTTTTCCTCTTTTCTTCTTTTAGCTTGGTGGCCTCCACTGCTTTTTCTTATAAAAAATATATATTCACAAAGAAAGGATTAGAGGAAAAAACTCGGGAGTGCACACGCCCCGTATCTGAAGCCCTATTATGGCGGGAGTTAAATTGGAATGTGAATCGTCTTTCTTCGGTGTAAACACCCCTCCTAGACCGAAGCAGAGTTAATAAATTTGTACCCAATTTGGAAATTACGAGGATAATATGAATGCATTATCCCTATTTCGGTCTATATAGGGAGGGGGTTAAGTAAAGATGCTGTTAACTAATTAAAGAAATTCATAGTTATGCTGCCATTTTGATGAGCATATATATTGTACATGGGTTTATTCCATTCCGAATGAGGAGAGAATATGCACGAATATTACAAAGAAAGCAAACAGACACGCCTATCGCCCATACTATCATTAATATCCATACATATATGCGCCAGACGAAATCGTTATAAAAAGCCGACACCAGATAGAGAGGGAACTCGGATTGCTGCCCAAATTCCGCCGAGGGTTGCAACAGAGCGGCGGCGTCGCAGCGATAAGTGACGCAAATAACCAAATAGGTTGGAAGAGGGGATGGGCGCTTACTTGTCGGGGCGTGGCATCTTGGCACGGATGGCTTTATTTATGAAAAGCCGCTGCGCCGAGACGTTCTCCTCCTCCGACGCTTGCTTGAAAGGGTCCTGCCCGCTGTGGGTGGCGGCGTAGATGCTGGACAGCAGCGATCGCAGCACCGCGACGTGCGAGTGCGGCGCCACCATCATCCACGCCAGCACCGCCCCTTTATCCACCATCTCGATCAGCTGCGACAGCCGCCCCTGCCGCGTGAAAAACAGCTGCGCCGCTCGAAGCTCGTTCAAGAACACCTGCAGCAAGAGAGGAAAGTTCAGTTCCGTCGTTAACGGGCAGCGATATGGCAGTACTGCGAAGCTATTTGCCGAGTCGTAGCTATTTGCCGATTGCCAAAAAAAAAACGGATTGCGAACTGTCAGCCAGAATTTCCCGCCACTGTATTCGGCACCGTTTCTCGAGAGTGTCGACGAGGGAAGGGGGGAGGAGGCTGTGACGCCAACCAGTAACACTCGTAGAATACTTTCTTAATAGTCATTATGGTACCGAGGCAATATTCTGCCGAATGAGAGATTAGGACTGCGCTGAAGTAAGACGCGCTTGTGCAATGAAAAGTGCTGTGCAGAAGGAATTGGAACCAAACTGAACACTTGAGTCCCACCCACCTTGGCCCGTTCCAATTCCTCCTCGCTCGCGGAGAGCATGTAGTCGATGAGGTAGGGGTTTTGGCCCACTATGTCGGTGAAGAACTTGGCGCAGCTGCGATGGCTGTAGTACGAGCAAGGCGAGTCGTCCGCCAGCAGCCCGCGCATCCAATGGTTGAGCAGACCGAAACGGAGGAACGCCTTTTTGCTTTGCCTATCCAACTGCGCATCCGTCGACCCGCCTCCCAGCCACGCCTTGCTGTGCTCGGTCGTAGCAGAGGCAGAGCCGCCGTCGACTGCGCATTCCACACTTACTCCGCCGAAAGCTGTACTTTGGGGCTGCACCGCTCCGTCGTCCGCCTCCGTCTCCGCCGCCACACGATTAAGCCGCGGCAGCTGGAACTGACCCAAAGGACCCCGAGACCGCTGCCGCTGGTTTGCATCGGCCTCCGGAATCATACCTGTACCTACTGTACCTTGACCGCCCTGCCCCGCCCCTGCCCCCTCCACATTTTCTGACGACGCCTCTGCGAGTTCTACGATTCCGCCGGCGCGAAGCGCACCGCTCAGCTTCCGCCAGTGCGTCGCCCCGCTCGCGCGCCGTTTCTGATTCATCTGCAACGGAAGACAACAGACGACGATGGTTGGTTTCGGAGCACAATCCCTAGTGCACACATCGCTGGTTTCGGAGCCCTCCATAAAATGAATCCGGGATTTTCGGGCGGGTTCACAAAAAAACCGACGGCTCCTGTCATTTTATTTCTCGATTTTTTTTCCAAACAGTTCGATTTTCCATGTCGTCAGTGTTTTAGGGTTTCATAAAAAGGGTAACGGGATTTGGAGTGAGTTGGTTTCGGAGCAATTACGCAGTTTCTCGGGTGACGCCCCGCACCTGCATGTCCTTCAGCCACTTTTTGACCGACCACACATCGATCGTCTGGTGCAGCTCGAGCGCCTCGTCCAGAATCTCCCGCACCATAGGGTCCACCTCCCCAGACACCCTCCGAGCGGTGAGCAGGTGACTGACCGCCATGAGGACACGACTGGATGGCGATCTCACCTGGACACTCAGACTGCCCTCCCGCCCGTGCGTGGATCCCTCCATGTCTGCGCCCCTGCGTTGGCTGTCACCCGCGTCCGGAATGAGGACCTTCCGCATGCCCGCGCGGATTTGGCGACTGATCTTACGGACCTCCTCGTCGTGCATGATGCCTCGAGTGACGATGGCGACGACCATCACAACGCAGCCCAGCAGAGAAACAAGCGTGAAGGTAGTGACGGTCTGAGTCCAACTCTTGGGGTACATCAGCTGACCCGAAGGGTCCCCGGACAGGATACCTGCCATGTACAACACGCATACACCAGAGTGTGAGTAGACACGCAACGCCACACGCGGGTGTGGCTAGTCATGTTGGTGATATATAAAGTGAGCGTGGTACGAACAGAAGGGGGAGTATGACCGACCTGCGCAGATGAGGCCGGCAAGGGAACACTGCGACAGCGTCTCTAGGTTGTCGAGGTGATTGGAGATGAATGGTTGCGCATGGAAGTGCGCGGTCATGAAGAACAGAATGAGGCCCATGCTGATCACCAGCTGCACCGTGCCCAGGCTGCTCACAAGCACCTTCATCAAAGACGGCAATGCAGTTGTATACTCCGTCAGTCAAGCTCAGGTGAAAACCGGCAACGCGATGACGAAACTAGTGATAGTCAATTGGTGGAGAGGGGTTGATATGGGGATTGATTCGCACGTAAGGCCACAGCAGCACCCACCAGGACGGCCACCAAACCGAAGCGCCTCGCCATGAGGAGCAGCTCCCAAAAGTACCAAGGACCCTCAAACCTCTTATACAACCACCCAAACCGAGCAATGAACTTGCTGTGCCTGCAAAAGAAGTAACGATGGTGGGAGTACCAAGTCAGCTTAGCGGTGCGATGGCGAAAGCACCGCCAACACAGGCGTTCAAGTGAGGTCACGCAGAGTAGTAATGCCATACGCAGGACAAAAGACTGTTGTAACAATACATACTCACTTGAACAGGTTGTGCACTCGGCCGTACTCCAGGATGAGGCCCAGAGCGAGTGGGAGGCCCACAGTGTAGAAAATCAGCCCCGCGATGGCGATGCCAACATATACCAGGTGAGGCCCCTCCCAGCACGGCACCTGTGGGTCTGCAGCGCGAAGAGAAAGTGAGAGCTCAGGAAGTGAACACCCACCTAGAATCATTCGCCCTCTCAGCATTGTTTGCGGGATATAGACATGCAAGCATTACCTGATCTCAGCCGATTTGTGCCATCCGGCATTTGGAAACACATAAACACCTGAAGCACGACCATCGAACTCACTGTTATGTGTCACCACCGGACAGCATGAACCATGCGAAGCGCGTGCTCGGTGATTTTTATTGAGATATACTATATGAGTGAGAGTTGCCCTCACCTCGAGGCTCTTTGCGGTCAGCGTGTGGTATACCACCACAACAAAGGAGGTGCTGCTGGCGAGGGCTGTGTCGAAAGCGGCGGGAAGGTTGGCTGCATCGGTAGCGAAGCCGAAGATGCGTAGGATCACGAGGCGGAGCTTGTGGAGCACAGGGAGGCGCATGAAGCTGATATCCAAACTGCCCGATGAGACGCCCTTGAGCAGGACGGCGTTTAGGGCGTACAGGCCGAATGTGATAGCGGCGACGATGATGGGCAGCAGCAGCTGCAGCACCAGACTGTGCCCAAAGGACCAAGCGGCTGAGGTGTGGCTGCGCAGGCAATCGGGGCGGAGGACGTCGACGTCGAAATTGAGGATCTGGATGAACCAAAAGGGGCGAAACGGCTTGAGCAGCTCCTTACTCCAGGGGATGGAGAACATGCTGATGGTGGAGGCGTTCTGGAGGTAGATCAACCTGATTGGGGGGAGAAGGAGGCGGGTACGCCACAGAGACAAATTCAGTGAGCATTCGAGTAATGGTCACCGGGGCAAGGACACGAGGGGAAAGGAAGCACTTACAATAGGTCCACCGCATCATACCGCCCAGCCGCAAATCTGTAATGCATGACACGTTTGGTAGGCAGAAGCGGTAAGATGTGGATTGATGTGGAAGGATGGAATGTGCCCAAATGTAGAGTTGCTGTGGGAATGGCAGCAGTAGGAGGAGGGAGGGAGGGAGATGAACAAGGCTGCAAAAGGGAGGAGGACACTCACCTGTTGATGACGTACCAGGCAAGGGCGACAAGCAGGATGCAACCGATGCTGAACAGCCAGGCCGGCTCTATGCAGTCAAAACACAAGCCAGCAAACTTGAAGTAGCCAAGGCTGCACTCTTCGCACATGACACCGGTGTAAGCGGGGGAGCAGAGCTCGCTCACGTTAGAGCGGCACTGCAGGTGGGCGGTGGGCGGCGATGACGTCCCAACTGCAACTTGACACAGACGAGGAGTTACAGTCAGAGAATGATTAAAGCAATCAGAAAACACCGCAGTAAATATAGTGAAACATCTCCCCCTGCGCCCACCCTCATGATCTGTTGGATCTTCATTGAATGCAGGGCATTCATTGTCACAGCGCCCATCCGCCTTGCACTTGAGGAAGGCGCCCAGACGCAGCCTCTCGTGCAGCTCTTCCTCGCTCTCCCCCTCCCGCACAGACACGCCCAGCAGCTCAGAGTCGCCCCAGTGTTCGGTGTCGGGGTAGGGCCGCGCCGCACCGCCCTCGCAGATGCCACCCTCCGGGCAGGGGTAGCAGCACATCCCTGGCTCACTATCGAAGCGGTGGTAACCCACATCGCACGTACAGGAGAAGAGGGAGGTGGAGCTCTGTCCCATGGCACGTGTATGTGGAGGGCAAGCATTGCAGGTCGTCGCAGCTGTGGCGTTCTGCCACTCGTGCACGCCACAGGCGGAGCATGTCCTGCATCCAGGTCGGTCGCAGAAGGTGCCTGGCTCACAGGGGATGCACTCCACGCGGCCAGATACGGAAGTGAAATGGCCGGGGGGGCAGGGGACGCAGGAGCTTTCGTCTTGAACGCGATCCGTGTCAGCTGTGAAGAATGTGCCTGGCGGGCATGAGGAGGCATCGGTGGGCGTGACGATGGAGAAATCTGGCCACATGATGGGCTCCGTTATCTCCAGACGGCGGTCTCCACCTGTGATCCGGCCTGCATCCACCCACGCGCGGTGGGAGGAGTTGTAGTAGCTCACTTGGACTGGCATTTGCCGCCCGTCTCGGTCGCCGCTCGGTTGATCCGTGCTGCCCTCCTAAATGTCAGCAAGGGTGCGCATGGGAGGGACAGGCCATCAGCGACTGCCGATCCTTTCAAATCAGAGGATTCACAGATCCTTTAACCGGATTTCAGATAATGGGGATTGAGGCGCACCAGCATCTTGAACTTGACAGTGCCTGATGCTCCAGAAAACTCCGAACGCCGAATTAACGCAGCTAATTCATCGCCGTGGCAATTTACACTCGCTTGCCTGGCAAAATCATAGACGTTGCAGCTGCCCTCCAGCCAATCGGGGATGGTCTTCTCAGCCTTGGCGAGACTGAGAGCCACCGCCCAGACTGCGTCGTATGCGTAGAGAGAGGTCATTTGAAGAGATACGTTGCTGATCAGCCTGTCTGGATCCTCGCCTGCGAAAAGCATTATAAGTCTGTTGGGGGCAGGATGGAGGCGGCGGGAAACAGCAGCAAGGCTGAGACGCACCAGCACCTTATGTTTGAATTTACGGAGAAACGCAAAAATAAAACTGCCGAGACGTGGCGGAGGAGAATCGACAGTAAGGAAGTACGGCCGTTCTATTATTTTGTAATCAAATTCTAGAAGCCGACATGATATGCGCGGCCCTTCTGCTATGGTCCTCATATCTATGTTAAATAATTTGTAAATAAACTTTCTAATCTTCTTGCCTGTACCACCCCCCTGTACACATGTACCACCGCGGGTAGGGATGACTAATCCTTAGTAAAAGACAAATACATTCAACCGGTAACATTGCGCAGTACTTTATCATAATGAAATTAATTGTATTGATTGATAACATGCTAAATCAATAATTGCTTACAAGAAAAAGCAGTGGAGGCCACCAAGCCAAAAAGAAGGAAGGAGGGGGGGAAAAAAATCTAAGCCCGAGGAACAGGAAGGCATGCCACAGCACCAGCACTGCCCTCCTGAAAAGCGTCGCGGAGATAAGAACCCAGAGTGCCATGAAGAGCAAAATAAAATTAGAAATATGGAACAATAACGAATCTTCAGCTGTGTTCCAAATCATGATGTCACGGCATCTACATAAATATCGACGAATCCAATCGAGCTGACGATACGGGACAGATGGACGGACACACAGGCAGAGAAAGAGTCAGCCACACAGGCAGGTAGACATACTTTAGTAAATCAATATGGTACCCGTGGGGTGGGGAATCAGAATACAACGCATTATCTACCTGACAGTTCGGCGAAGGCGGTCTTCAGTTCGAGAGGTAAGAACTCGGAGCCCGATTCCCTCACATATTGGTTCAAGCTCTCTTCTTTGGCTTCCATGCCGATGAGCGGGTCCACGTATATACGCAGCATCCCCTGCATGCTCATGTTGATGCCGTTCACATCTGCCGCTGTCAGCCCAAAGCGCTCCGGCTCACGCAGGTACGCTGCATAATCCACTTCCAGGGAGATGTACCTGTGCATGGGACATAAGGCGAAAGTCATTTGCAACCCTTTTCCCGGACTTCGTGAGGTGAGGGGGGTGTTTCATGTGAAATGAACATGCGTGGGCAAAACAACCACTAGAGAGAGGGAGATGCCCAGTCGGGCACAAACACATACATAACCTAATATCAACCCTACCTGCAAATACAAAATTTAGAGTCGCTAGAGAGGAGCAGGAGTACATTGCAACAAATTCAAAGATATCGCATCAAATTTTATTACAAAGAAAGTAGTGGAATCCACCGGCGAAGAAGAAAAGAATCCAGGCACATTATAAATGATGCCTAAAATGCATTCAAAATTATGCACCGTTAACCGCAGTGACCTGTACCCGACACTTCATAGACGTTCTGTCTGCGAGGTTTCTTGTGTTCTCTTGTGTTTCATCTGCTCACAATGTAGTGCTTCCCTTTGCCGTGCCCTGGATTCCGTGGCCCGCATGTCACTCTTACCCTCTTGGTCCCTCCCCCCATTTTCCCATGTCCACGTCCTCATCGTACTTCTTGTAATTATTTTCATTCTCTCTGCGCGGCGTTATACGCCAGTTTTTTTTTTTTTTGCGCCCCCGGAATATGGGACTGGCAGGTAAGCCCACACCGGCACCCACTACCGGAGGCGTTTATTCGCGAGTGCGACTGAGAGTAGAAGTTCAAAACAATCTTAAAAGAAAAGGCAGTGGAGCCCAAAACAAACTCGTCGTCGATCATACTCCCGACCACCTTAGGCGACGCTCGTGTGAGTGCACAAAGTACCATTGCACGAGAAACGTACCGTACTGCGCTAACCCCGCATCGGTACGTGAATTACGAATGGAGACGTACGTCTATTCTTTGTGTATATACTATCACTTCTATTACTCTGGGGCGTTCCGTTCGGCCTCCTCGGCATTGCGATACATGCGACATCGATGCATACTTGCATTGTCTTTTATCGATATAAAATTTCATTGACGGGATGAAGAAAGGGGAGGGGAGGGGGGTTACGTGTAAGAGGGGCCGATCATGCGCATGTCGTTTGCTGCGCGCATAAAATGTGCAAACTCGTCGAAGAATAGCGCCAGCACGATGACGTGCACGCCGGCGGCGCGCATGTTGTCCAGGGCAGACACGGCGGAGGAGTATTCCGCGCTAACCGCAGCACTGGCATACTGCAGAGACGGACACAGCGCGCAATATATCTCCGGTTAGAAACATCCTTCGGACAAGCACTGTGTTTAAAACAAATATATATGCCATGTGCTTCAAATAATGATCCATCTTTTCGTTTTTGCGTGTTACAGGATAACCGAGTATATGAAGGAAATACTGTTCTTTCCTTGATTCATTCTGCTACACTTTCCGTTGTCATGAAACAAATTGCAGCGGTTTTAGGGACAGAGTGTCAGTTTCTGATGAAGTAATAGTTAGCAAGATGGCTGCATGAAAGCCAGAATTGCCATGACAGGCCAGAAACTTAATAAATTCGCCCACTTCTCTTTCTCATCTTTTCCCTTCTGTTTTCTCAGCTTTCCTTCGACCCGTTCATGTAAGTACGATTAGGCTGGTCGAGTCTTACGATCATCATTCTAAGCACACTCCAGGTCCTGAAGATTTTCCTTTAAATTATGCTGTCGCATATTGCAATTATAAACATAGCCGATATTCCCTAAATTGGCATATCAGCGAAAATCATATGAACAATCATCGCTTTGAAGGAGCAAAAATGCCATCGGTGCAAAACATCAACGGGCGCGAAGGACAGCTTCAAAAAAGAAAAATGCAATAAATTAGTTCAAAGTGAAAAAACAGGGCAATATGTGGAAACTACAAGCGCCACAGAGAGCGGAGACCCAACTCAAGACGTCAGAACACAGGGAAGCAACCGTAAGAGGATCTTCAGATATTCGCTTTAAATCGGAATAAAAGGCGTTTAAATAAGGAAGATAGATAGATGTTTCGATTGTTTCTATCCAATAATAAATCAATCGAGGCGGAAAAGACACAGTTAATATACCTCAAACTCTTGGTGCGGGATGCCGCGCTCGGAGAGCTGCTTGAATATTTCTTCCTGAAACGCGTTGTTGAAGCCGTTCCCATACGCGTCATCTATGTAGAGCAGGCCTACTCGCCGCCATCCCCAGCCGAGCACCGCTTGCGCCACCGCTTCCGAGTTATCGGTGTCCGTGGGCATTGTGCGTGCGAAGTACGGGTACTCGCTGTCCTGACTAAGCGCCCTGCTAGAAGAGCCTGGGCTCAGAACCATCGCATGCACAGCCGCCTCAGCTCAGGAAACCAACTGACAAGTGCATATGATTGGTATTCCCGAGCGTCCAAAGTTTATGAACCGATACACATATTGATAATGGAATTTGCCAATGGCCAATAGACTAATAAACATGATGGTTAAAATCATGGAATTTGCTGTGAGGGTCACGTTCTTAACTTGAAATACATTTGAAATACAAAGGTGAGCGTCGATATATTATGATATTCGTTGTATATTCTTTACTCCAATAGCGGCATGTCGATATATTTAGTGCATATTCATGATTTTATTGCAAAATTTGCATTAATATTTTTTTTAAGTATGTTAGGCGATCGAGTCTTTGCTGAACAATGGTTCGTGTAAATGAATGATTGCGGTTCAGCCATAGCGATTTGAATGTGACATTTCATGCTTTCAAGTCCAATTTATAAGCCCTTTTAAACCTTGTTGCATTTTTGTTGATATAAATTGCGACGTACTCGGAAATCCAATTAGTTGGGCGGAAATGGCGCGAAGAGTGACCACAAAACATTGTGAGTTTCAATTCAGGGTGGCTGAGCAATTACCCTACTAGTTACAAGTTCCCGCTCTTGATATTCCCGTCTAAGCTACGAAGCAGGTGCCGGGTACGAGTAGGTCAAGCATATGCTTCTCTGCCTGTTTTCGTTTCCTCTTTGCTGGCGGGTCTCACTACTTTCTTTGTTATTTAACATTTCTTAATTATATGCTTATTCGTTTGCTTTTACTGGACGAACATCAAGCTTTTAATAGTCAAATTTGTTTTAATTGTAATCGAACTACAATGTGTGCCTGAAATCGGGCGGCGGTCCTGCTCGCTGGAGTCGCGCTCACCGTAGCTGACCAACGGCGTTTTGGCGAGAGCCATAATTTGCGACAGCGACATCGAAACAGAGGAGCGCAGTGCTCCGACGCCGGCGATGACTCGCGACGCAACGGCCTGGATACCCGCCTCCACACCTCGCTGCGGCTCAAAGTGCGAGTCGTACAGAGAGGCCGAAATTCGGAAGCCCGGCGGTAGCTGCCCTGCCTGTGGCACGACCGAGTCGTTGCGGGCGTTAACGTGCTCGACGGCGGCAAATGCGCCGATCGCTCGCTCCGACAAACCCAGCGAACGAGTGAACGGGAAAAAGAGGGCGAGATGGTACACGCAACGATTCGCTTCCTCGCTGTAGATCTTCCCCTGCGGGCAGGTGCTGCCGTCACTCGGGGTGGCCAACTCTCCGCCAGGCCACACAACCTCGTTCCCGGAAAGCACAATCTCGTCGAAGCCTGGCCCCTCGTCGCTGCTGGTAAGACTGTCCGAATACTTGAACCTCCCGTACGGGACCCACTCGCCACCCTTCTCCAGAAAGCTGACCGAAAACTGTATGTTGCTCGGCTCCCTGTCGCCCGATGCCGTAAAGCTAACCGCGCCCGACGCACCCTCAAACCGAACACCTGCGATAGCTGACTCCAGTTGCCGCCGGAAGTCCACTTCGCTATCTTCACTGCTGTCCAGTAGACTCGCGGTTCCGTT
>JAPMLY010001703.1:60000-88538 GCA_026401115.1 Tetraselmis chui
AATTGGGAGGACAATGGACCAAAAGGGCATAAATCAGGGTAGCACCTGAAGATGCTGGACGCAAAGCAGATTAACACATTATGACAGGGTTTCGGGCTTGGGGTTTAAACCCTAACATGTAAAGGGAATATAGGCAGCATGTCTCCCGCGATGACGCCCACTCGCCCTACACACACCGCTCGAATCCACGTAGTCGCTACATCAAGCCCAACGCCACTCGCGGACATAACAGTTTAGCAGCATCCTGACACACGCGGTCGAATTAAAATAGTAATAGCGATTACAGACTTGTCTCATTGAAGTAGCCCAGCGGCAATGCTCGAGTACCTAATCCGCACAGACTTAAATATTGCATATCAGTTCCGCGCATTGATCAATTCAATACAGCTTGCGTGTCATTGAAATCCGATCCTTTCAAATTATTGTATTCATACTCCTGCCAACTTTTCATTTTTTTCTTGTTATGGGGTTTCCGCCGCTTTTGTAAGCAATAAAGAGAATCGACAACTGGAGGCATTTAGCTTCAATTGAGCAGCGGCACCAATTTTTGTACGGGGCTGCATATTGTAGATCTATCTGTTCATCAAAGGGCAGCGTACCTGGGTACGCTTAACCCATACCTGGGTACGCTTGAAGCAAAAATAAAGCACAGCCACCAAAGTAGTCCAAATCACTGTAGCATAGACCTATGACTAGCTAAATACTGTGCTATAAATATATTGATACAAAACAATTTGTCGAGAATTATCAATTACCGGAAATAAACGACTGCATTTTTCATCAAACAATCGGAAATATACGACTGCAGCTGATTATACAAGAACCGAGGCACGAGAGCGCGAACAGGCATATCAAGGGTGAAACTAATGAGAAGAAAGAGTAGAGCAGGCACATACGACAATGAAAATAATAAATGCACGAGTGGTAAAAGCACCCCTCTGAAAATAGGATGGAAGTGTGTCCGCTAAGAAGTGAGTAATGAATAGGGATCCTTCGCATCATAGAATAACAAGTAAATGGAAATGAAAACGGCTATTTTTCGCGAATGCTTGAGTGATGTTCGCTATGGATTCCACGAGCGGATTTCTTTTGCCCCCCACTACACCATTGGGTTTAATCCTCAGATGTTGTGCAGGGTGGCTGTGCTCATGCTGCTCCGCGCTCCACAACCCTCAGCACGTGATTTCCGACATGCATTTGAAGTTCATATTCGACGTCTGCATTAATCCTTGTAATTAATTGACGTAATTAAGGGTCAAATCAGTAGGCGCATTGAAGACCAACGGCGAGCAAAGCCCACGCGTCAGCTTATCATCATGGAGACAGAGGCGTCTTGCTGACCGGGGGACGCGCACCCTCAAAGCAGCAAAATTGGGCCGGATAGAAACCTGATTGCGAGTACGGATGGTGACACCTGGACCGCGGAGATGGTCAAGGCCGCTGATGCCCAATATCACGGATGAAGGAAGCCGAATTTGTCAATCTCATTATATAAATTTGCTGAAATATGTCTGTCTGTCTGTCTGTCTCTCTTTCGGTCTGTCTTTGTATCCCGTATCATGAGCTCGATTGGATTCGATGTCACAAAAGCGATCTCATGGTACCCGTAGCAAAATTGCATCGCAGATAGTATGCACCATGCCACCATAGTCCTTGACGTACAGGTACGGAGTACAGACCATAGTCTACTGTAGTGCTGTACAGTGTGAATGCTGCAGCAGCCTAATTGTGTTTGTCAATATCCGATACGGATATAATCTTCCTTTTCATATAAGTGCACGGTTTCGCGGCAGCTGCAGTGTACTATGGCTTGGGGAAATGGGACAGAGGAAAGCTATTTGTACTCGGCCTGGCGCCCTGGCGAGTGACTTTCGGTTTGGCACTCTATAGGTCAGCTCCCCATACCAGCGCGCATATTTATTTAAGATTTTGTCGTTCCTGGACTGCTAGCGATATAGTCCTTACTAGAGGCCGATAGTTGTGGGTGGAAGCCTTCTCTGCATGCTTTACATTGTATGACCATGCTGACACATTGGCACAATCGCACACACACACACACACACACACACACACACACACACACACACACACACACACACAAGCACGCACCCCACACAACCTACCCATACACTCACTCTCTGTTACACACAGACACGCATGCCCACCCACCCACCCACCCACCCACCAACGTACATATTTTTGTAATAAGGAAATCTGAAAAGATCACTGCTGTACCAATCGTAGCGATGCGCAGTAGTTGAATACGAAACCATCAGTACCATTGCGCAGTGCTTTACACATATCGCAATGTCGCCAACCCTTAACCACGGAAGATGATGATACTCCACCCACATGTACTTACCAAACCATGGTCGTGTTTATGGGACCGAATCCAATTGAGCTGAGAATAAGGGACACACACACACACGCACACACACACACGCACACACACACACACACACACACACACACACACACACACACACACACACACACACACACACACACACACACACACACACACACTTTAGCAAATAAACGTGGCAGGCAGGATAGGATGTACATTTATATCTCATTCAGCGCTAATAAATCGTATACGAGTGGCCCGTATAGTTGTGCCCGTCGTTCTTTGTATTTTCATAATCATGTACACACATACCCACCGACACACACACAAACACACACACACACACACACACACACACACACACACACACACACACACACACACACACACACACACACACACACACGGATTTTAGCAAATCAATGTAGTAGGAATATCTGGAAAACGCTGTGGCATGCCTTCCTGTTCCTCGGGCTTAGGTTTTTCCTGTTGTCTTCTTTTTGTTTGGTGGCCTCCGCCGCTTTTTCTTGTAAGAATTTGATTATCTGAAAAATTGAGAGACCGGGAAGATACGGGTACCTGTTCTAACAGAGATGGAGGGTTCTTCCATGTACCCGTACATGAATCCATCATGAGAATTACTAATAACGCTATTTCGTAATCAAACGGGGACAAAACCCTAAAACAATAAGTGTCACAGTACATACCAGGACAAGATCGTGATCACATGATTTACCACGGGGATAGTACCTGTACCTGTAGGAGGGTTTGTGATCTTTACTACATATTCGCAATTGCGGCGCAGATGTATCGCTAAACGCTCGATGCCATCCACACGCTGCGTGTGCTGCTGTGAGGCTGTTTAGCGGGCCTAACTCGGGGACCCGCTCACGGGTTCAAACGACTGCTTCTTACCTGTCCAACAACACTGTCGTCCCGCGCGTTGACATGCTCCAACGCGACATATGCCGCGACTATCGCCTGTATTTCCGACGTCTGCCGGGACAGCGAGACATATTTTACAGGCCAATTGTCGTAACCCTGCAACTTCCAATCGAGTCCAAGTACCTGCGAGGACCTTCTTACCTGTTCGATGTGGGAGAGGAGTGCTACATGCCGTGTCACCCCGCTTGCTACGACAGTGGAAATAGCCAGTGTGGCAAGCACAAGCGCTACCAGTCCCGGTGGGAACCACATGCCCGGTGAAGCAGATGTCGCCAACCCAAACGGGAGCGCAGTCGGGTTGGCGGGGCAATTGTGATGGCATCTGCGGGTGTGCGAACAGGGTTGAAGTGCGCCGCTACAGCGATTTGATGTGCCAGATCATTTTGTACCTCCTATATTTTTTTCACGGTTCGTATGCCCCAGCTCACGGCGCGTTTTTGTTCGAAAAAACGCTTCCGTCATGTAATTTGTTTTTTGATAATCCCAAAAAGACCCGGAATAATCATGCATATCTTCATTTGATATTTGAGTTGTGATTTTGTTGAGACGACGACGCGATATTATGATGTAGGGATTTGGAGTCAGTGTACCGGAAAATAGTTACCCGTACATAATTTTTCTTGAATTTTATTTTCACCGCGCGCTCAAACTAGCGCTAATTTAACATCGGTAAAACTCGATCGACGATCACAAAGGGCCCACGGCATCACGATCCCCTACAGATTCCAGTACAGGTACATGTACATAATGAATAAACCTCCAGCAGTACATACCAGGCAAGGAGGTACCCGTGCACTGTACTGATTTATAGGTAACCCGTAGTTATCAAAATTTTCTTACAAGAAAAAGCAGTGGAGGCCACCAAGCAAGAAAAAGAAAGAAAGGAAGAAAAAACCCTAAGCCCGAGGAACAGGAAGGCATGCCACAGCATCAGCACTGCCTTCCTGAAAAGCGTCGCGGAGATAAGAACCCAGAGTGCCATGAAGAGCAGCAGAAAGACGTTGCATGAATTCTCGTCGCACATCCCCCAAAAAACGCCGAAACGGAAGAGAAGTAGATCGACGAACAAAATGCTGCATACGGACATAACTGTCAGAGCGCAAGGAACGAGAGTCAGCGGCCCCCATGCCAGGGAAGCGACGTACAGCCACCAAAATAGCCAAGCGATCGACCAACTCAGCCGCCATCGGCGCCAACCGGCCCCCATCCTCCATGGCGAAGGGGTAGTAGTCATGGACCGACTGAACCGAAGGCGTGCCAAGCAAAGCGGAAGTGCGGAGGTCCGCATCAAGTTTGCCTTGCTGAGCTCCCAATGCAAGGCTGCCAGGGAGAGGAAGGCGAGCACCTATACGAGGAACGTTGGTGTTCGTGCGAGCACTTGTAACCGTCACATCAACAACAAGATGGCGGTGCGGAGCCATGAAGTCCAACCAAACCACATCCCCAGGACGATCACGTGAAGCTCCCGACCGAATACGGCGGACCTCCAACCGCAAGTCCCGGCCCTTAGTAGCCCCCGCTTCAAGCATGAACTCTTCAAGCACGTGGACAATGCGGTCATGGAGTTGAATGATATACCAAGAGCACGGGCACCGGGGGATATGGTCCATGAGCATAGCGGCTGTTGAGCGCTCACCCGACATAAAGATGCCCGATACCGTCGACGAAGATCCATACCCGCGAGATTCTGAAGGGGCCTCATTGCACCGAGGGCATTTTCGAACATGAGCGGCGCGCTCCGCAGTCAAGCCAAGCACCCGGTGGGCTGCCATCATATAGCAATCGGATGGCACCTTGAAACTGGACTCATGTGAAGCGAAAAAGAGAGCCAAAGCCCCGCGACCCGTACCCGAAGTCACCCTCATATAGTCCGGTGGGGAAGGTCTGCAAAACGCCAAGAGGTCAAGGTAGGCCCGGGCACGAAGAATGCGCGAAATGCCCCGTTGGATGTGGCCCCCAGAATCTCCCAAGCGAGTAAGAGCATCGGGAGTCGGAAGTTGTAAGCTAGTCACTTGGGTAGCGGGTGCCACCGCATTGTTGACCGTAGATACCACCAACTCGACATCGGGCCCGGCATAATCAGAAAGGTTTTGGTTCAGTGTGTTAGTCAAAACCACAAGCTCCGATTCCGAAAACCCGCCCATAGTGGAGATAGAGTCGTACGAATTGCGCAATTGGACCGCCCACGGTAAAGTAGAAGTGGCAACATTCAGTAGTTCCTGTCGGATGAGACCGTACAAAGGACCTAGCGACTCGGACTCGTAATCAGTAATCAGGTTGGCGAGGGTCGCAGTGAATGAAGCATAGTGAGCAGGTTCGGCGTCGAGCTCGAGGGACGGTACATTAAGCCCCCCAAACTCCGCCGGGAGGGAGAGCTGTCGTTTAGCACAATTCAGTTGATCGAGTGTTTGTGCGTCCAAAGAAACGCCCAAGATTCGATAAACTGCCGCACGAACGGCCCTATCTGCAGTAGCAAGGTACGGTCGGCAGATATCTGGGGGGAGGGTGCGGAGCAAGAAACCATAGCGGCGTACCGCACACGTGATCATCAAGCGGAAAGCGGCGTGAGTCCCTCCGAAGTCCGACATAGCAAAGCATACAATCTTGTCCAAGAGGAGTTGATGAGCCTCAACGGTGTCTTGCAGCCAAGAGTGAACATAGTTCTCGTTATGAGACGCTGGAGGGCCGTCTGCCATCGAGAAATCCATCGCCAAAGGGGCTCCAAGGTTACTAGTACCCGTAACAACGGGGACCATCGCCCGTATCACCTCGACAAGTTCAAGGGCCGTATCCGGAGGTACCATGCACGAAGATTTGATTGGTTGAACATTCGAGCAGACTTTCCCCATTTCCTCCGTAGCCACCGTAATCACAGTCGGGACGAAAGGCGTTTTGATCAAATACTTGCCATCATCAGAAAAGGCTTGGATCGCCGCTGAATCCTTGCACCGTTCTCCAATATTCCGGAGGGGGGTGCTTATCGCCAGGTTGAACAAAAGCGGGCCAAGAGGATCTCCTTGACGGACACCCGTACGAGATTGAACCGTGCCGTGTAGGAGCGAAGCATCGTTGGGGTCGAAGTAATACACCGTGGAGTCCCGTGAATATATCATCTCAACCAACGGGATAATGGGATGCAAGTCAGGGTTCTTGTACAGCTCCGCAAGGAAACTCCGGCGGGAGATGGTGTTGAAGGCGTTTTCCAGGTCCAAGCTTAGAAGGCTGCAATCAGGAATAGCTTGTAGGCCAATGCGAGTGGTATGAATGGCTCGCTCGATACCCGCTTTGGTGAAAACCGATCGTTGTACAGGGCCAAGGTGGTCGGCCGCGACAGTCGCTATCCGCGCTATGGCGTGACAATGAGCTAACCGCGACAAAACGCTGCCAGCAGCCAACGGCCGGACTTTAGGAGCCTCACCTCGAAGGCGAGTGGCGTCGCGGTCAACCCCAGTTTGCTTGTGAAGAGCCCACCCGGTCGCACTCGCTAGAAAGTCCGCCGCAGCCTCGGGAATGTTTCCCGCCGAGTAGCGGTTAACCCACTTACGCCATGCCGGAACATTCAAGTCACGGACATGTTCCCATCGCCAGCCATCAACGTGGGGGGCTGACAAGCGAGGTGCTTTTCTCAAGACAAGGAGCATAGACTCCTCCCATATTTTGAGGCTATCACTGTCATCTAAATACGTGAGGGGTGGGCGCGCCGGGGGGGGCAGAGGGTCGGGGAGATCACAGTCTGGATGGGGAGTACCGGGAGGAGGATGCAACCGCTGAAGAGCGGCCAAAGCCGCGTCCGCGTCCTCCACCATTCCGAAGTCGGCTCCGTCTAGGGCCATCCGGGCCCGTCGCAACTGGCCAACTTCCACTAGCTCACGGGCCCGACGGAAGGCAGCACGGCGTCGGAGGTCACTTTCAGAAAGGCGAGTCGGTGGGTGGTGCTGCTCTCGTTGAGTGTTCTGGGCCCGGCGACGGCGAGAGCCCCCCCCACCCCGGCCCCGACCGCCGGGGCGTCTAGGCGCAGAAGCTCCCGGGCACGCACGTGCAAGCTCACCTCCATCTCGAATATCACGTAGAAGGGTGTCAATGCCCGTGAGTCCGTCCTCTCCGGACGTAGAGAACCAGAGACGGACTCGACGTTGAACCAGGGAGCGGATGCGAGCACCGGTCGCCGCCGGGAACGGTCGGAGGAGGAGGCCGCCAAAGAGGTGAATTGCCAAAAAAGCTCCAGCAGCCCGAGAGTCCGTTGAGGGAAGGGAGGTCGCATATTCGAGAGTGTCTTGTAGGGCAGAACGTAGGTCGTCTCTCGCTGTCGCACAAACCCCTCGGGCCGCAGTGACAGGTCTGAACTCAAGTAGACAAGCGACCGGGTCGTTGTCGGAGCACCATGAGGCAGGAGTAGCGGCCCGAGGGGGGGACCGGAGAGCCCGTAGTTATCCCTAATGGATTTTCTTCACACGATTAGCGTGGGAGACAGATATTATTACACAATCCTATCCTATTATTTCAATCTGCTAAAATCTGTGTGTCTGTGTCCTTCTGTCTGTGTGTCTGTGTCTGAGTGCCTCAGCCTATCTCTGTGCCTGTGTCCGTCTGTCTTTCAGTGTCTCCTTGTGTCTGTCCGTGTCTGTCTGGGTCTGACTGTGGTGCCTTTCGAAATCATGAGCTAGACTGGATTCGGGGCCATTAATAAAGGGAAATGTTACTTGTATCCACTGGATACGGTCTTACTTGTATGGTCAGATTGATTTGAATCTAGAGGTTTGCATATCCAATATCATGTGTACGGGACAGTAACTCTAGCGGTTACTGTTACCGTTAATATCGGCGCGTCTCGCCTGCAGGGCAACCATCTTGCCCGAACAGTTAGACGCAGCCAACGACCAACGACTTCCCCAACGGTCAGCTCTAGCTAGCCCGTGCCTTATAAGCCGTAGCTAGCCACGAGCCTAGGCACTCTCTGCTTTCGCGCTCAGCCAATCTAGGCTTCGCGCGAATGCAGTCTCGACTCTCGTAGTCGAGTAGGGTGTCAATCTTACTTTTCGTCCCATGCGCACTCGAGCGTCACGCGACACTTCCCCTCGTTCAGCTACGCAATTCCCCAATATGCAGCCTGAGCAGTCTACATCCGCCGCAGCGGCCGACCCTCACGCTACCTCACTCGACCAACGCACAGCCGAACAGATTCGTACGGCAGTTTTGGCATCGGAACAACGGATAACGGAACAGTTTTTGGCGGCTAACGCTGCCTTACTCGCCCAGCTCCAACGAACCACAACTACACCTGCTCCTACTGATCCACAGCAGTCCATTCCCGCCGACGCAACAGCGACGGAGGGTGGTAAGGCGGCCCCCGAGCCACCTATCGACCTGCTCGACGACGAACCCGACCCCTTCGCGGCCGAGTTTGTCGACTTCACCTACTACGGCGAAGTCATCCCGGCCGGCCTCGAACGTCCCCCTCGAGACGTCGAGGAGCCACGTCTGTGGACTCTCACGGACGACACCGCCCGCGCCCTAAGCGACAAACGCACCCAAGCGGCATACGACGAGTACCTACACATCGGGTGCTATGCCTTCTTCGACAGTTGCGCCAACGCGGCAATTGGCGAGGCTTTGGACACGTTGTCGCACGGCCCACCTCTACCTACAGAGCAGGCGGCAGCGATTGCCCTCATCCGAGCGGGCCATCGCACCCACACAGCGACGGAGGAGGCCGCCCGTACTCGATTGGGCTTCCTCCGCCTCACCAAGGGCGGACAAACGAGCACAGATGCGGACCGCGTGTTTGCCGAATTGGCACACGAGCGCTTTTGCCGACCGCGTCCTACCGCGGTCTCCGGCCCATTGGACGCGCTACGCCAAGCTTTCGTCGACCGCACGCTTGAAGTCAGCTTACACGCCGCCAGCAAGGCCGCCGCCGGCGCCGCTTTCGCAAAGGTCACGCCGGACAAGCCCACCGGCCCCGACGCTCGAACCCGCAAAGCCGCCGCCGACAAACGCAAGGCCGCTGCTGCAGCAGCAGCCGCGGCACGAGCCGCTCCACCCCCCAAGCCGACCGACTCGGCTAAAACCCCAAGCAAGAAATGATGGTGTGGCCCGCCGCGCCGATTCCTGCTCCCCGACATCTTCCTTCATGCGCCACCGCGTACGTCGAAAATGGCGGGAGTGGGAGCGCATCGGCGCGAGCGGCCAAGTCCTAAGTTGGATCCGCCACGGCGTACGTGTGAAGTTCAAGCACGGCCTACGTCCCAAGCCGTTCAACCATGGCATCTCCATGCTAGACGCCACACCCGACCAACTCGAGTTTCTCAACTCGGAACTACCACGCTTCGAGGCTTGCGGCGCGTGGGAGCGCTCTACGAACCCCCGCTACGTCTCCCGGATGTTCTTGGTGCCAAAACCCGGATGCAATCAATGGCGCTTGATTATCGACCTTCGAGAACTCAACCGCTATTGCTCAACATTCAACATGACTTGCGAGACCCTCAAGCACCTCCGCCATCTATCTCGACCGGGGGACTACTTCGTCTCACTCGACCTCACCGATGGGTACTACACCCTTGGCATCCGGGAGGAAGACCGAGACTACTTCACGGTCAACTACCGCGGCACCCTATGGCGCCTCGCATGCCTCCCCATGGGGTGGTCGGGCTCCGCCTACTACTTTTGCAAGCTCACGCAAGTGTTTACGAACCACCTCCGCCGCCCGCCTCCTCCCACGCCCGCATCTACACCGGCCGGCCCACGCCGCCCGTCCAAGCGCTTCCTCCGGAACGCGCGATGGCGAGGCACCCGACTACTCCCCTACATGGACGACTTCCTCTTCTTAGCGGATTCCTACGACGAGGCCCTCTTACTCCGGCAGCGCGTCCAAGCCCTGCTCGACAGCCTCGGCCTACAACGCAACCCCAAGAAAGGTGTATGGACGCCAACGCAAGTCGGCGACCACTTGGGCCTCACGGTGGATTTACAACGCGGCGAGTTTCGCGCCCCACCCGAAAAACTGCTACACCTCGCACAACAC
Organism: Tetraselmis chui; assembly: GCA_026401115.1. Taxonomy (NCBI): domain Eukaryota; kingdom Viridiplantae; phylum Chlorophyta; class Chlorodendrophyceae; order Chlorodendrales; family Chlorodendraceae; genus Tetraselmis; species Tetraselmis chui. Next base: position 70,314 of record JAPMLY010001703.1, read on the forward strand.
GCTTCGGCCTTGCTCGGACGAGCAGCGTCCAACGCACGATGGCTACCCACACGCCAACTCGCAGCCTTCGCGGGAAAAGCGCAATTTCCTCTACCTCGCCATCGCGCCCGCCCGATTCTTTTTGCGCGAGCTCCACAACGTCTTGGCTACCCGTACCGGTTGGGGGGGACGCGTGCGCCTCACCCACCAACTCCGACGCGACCTCGAGTGGTGGCGCACGGTACCCTCCCAACACAACGGCCGGTCGATCTACAAGCCCATCGAGACCGCCTATTTGCACGCCGACTCGAGCGACTACGGGTGGGGAGCCGTCCTCAACGAGGACGCCAATTACCAAGCCCGCGGGTTTTGGAGCGCCCCCGACCGCCTCCAACACATTACGTGGAAGGAACTTCGAGCGGTCAGGCACGCGGTCGAATCCTTTCTACCGCAACTCCGAGGACGACAAGTCCTCCTCCACGAGGACAACACTGCCGTGGTCGCCGTCCTAACCAAGCTAACGTCCCGGTCACCCGTCATGATGACGGAGCTACGGCGTTTGTGGTTCTTACTCGACACCAACGACATCCACATCCGCCCACGCTACATCCGGTCAGCCGCCAACGTCTGGGCCGACACGCTCAGCCGCGAACTGGACTCCGAAGACTGGCAGCTAAACCCTCAACTCTTCAACCACCTTCAGCGCCGGTGGGGCCCGCATACAATCGACCGGTTCGCTTCTATGCTCAACACGCAACTGCCACGCTTCAACGCCCGCTGGCGCGACCCCTTGTGCGAGGACATCGACTGCCTACACCTCCCCGACGCGGCGTGGAAACGCGAGAACAACTACTGCAACCCCCCTTGGTCTGCCCTACCCGCACTCGCCGCGAAACTCGAACAAGCTCAAGCCGCGGCGACTGTCATCGCCCCCTACTGGCGAAACAAAACGTGGTACCACGCGTTCGCCCGCTTGGCCACCGAGACCGTACACTTCCCAGCGTCCCGCGACCTGTTCTTCCCCGGCAGGCTAGGCAAGCGAGAAGGGGTCGGACCTCCCGCTTGGAGCATCGTGGCCTTTCGGCTAGCACCCCCTCTTGGCTCTACACTCGACGCGGTGCGATTGGCCGGGCGATACGCCCGGACCGATTAAATACTCATGTACAGCACGTCCTCCCTCTGCGTACAGGACCGCCGCGCTACGGATTACGCCGCGAAGCAGCACAGTCGCCCTGGTCCTCCGAACTGGCTGAAACTTTTCAAGACCTCCTAGGATCAGATAAGCTCGGGGTTACAGCGGTTGCCCTACTCAGCAACTCGCTAGCGCCCTCTACGTACTCGAGCTACCAGAGCGCAATCCGACAGTTTTTTATTTTTTGTGCAGAGGAAAATATCGCCCCGCTACAGGCCACGCCGGCCACGATGGTCCGCTACACGGCCTGGCTAGCCCTCTTGGGAACGGTCGCTGCCAGCTCGCTGCAGCCTTACTTCTCCGCAATTAACAAGTTCTTCCGCGACCACCGGCGCCAACCTATCGCCGTGGGCGAACTCCTGGCGGACGCCCGCCGTGGACTCGAAATGCTACAACACCGCCTGCTGCCCACCGTCGCTCGCCTCCCGCTACCCGCACAAGTCGCTCTGGACATCCTACACGCCGCCAACACCCTACACAGAACTTTCGCGTGGACCCCTGCTTCCCTCCCTCAGATGCAGCGCTTCAGAGCCTGTTTAGCGGTATGTGTCAATTACATGTTTTTCTGCCGCGCCGAAACTGGCGCCCGCTGCCAGACCGGCGACCTAGTGGTCGACAGGCCCTCTCAACAAATCTGCCTATTCGTGCGCAAATCTAAAGGGGACCAGCGCCGCGACGCGGCCGATAAACCTGTCATCGCTATCCCTGTAGCAGCTAACCCCGTCCTGGCAGACCTGCTCGTCTACTACACGGAGCAGCGCGCGACCTTCTGCAACAAATTCTACAACACGCCACCCCCACTCGCCTTTTGGAGCTGCTCACCTTCCGAACCTTCCACCGAGTGGGGCGCCGCGTCCACCATCTCCGCCTGGCTCACCCTCGCCCTCCGCACCGTCGACTCATCCGCACCCGCCGGTTTCAAGTGGACGTCGCACAGCCTACGGAAAGGTGCGGCGTCCGCTGCCAGCTGCATCGGCGCGCCCCTCCCCGTAATCAAATTTATGGGTGGCTGGGCCAAGAACAGCTCTGTGACCGAAGGCAAATATATTGACCCAACCATGACCCCAACACCTGCTGCTTGGCGGTTCTTCGGCTGGCTCACTCCGTCCCCCCCGCAACACTAATTCTGGCTGTGCAAGCCTTTGGCTTTAGGTTACTGGCAAAACGTGCCCTAGGGTAAATGGTCAGATTGATTTGAATCTAGAGGTTTGCATATCCAATATCATGTGTACGGGACAGTAACTCTAGCGGTTACTGTTACCGTTAATATCGGCGCGTCTCGCCTGCAGGGCAACCATCTTGCCCGAACAGTTAGACGCACCCAACGACCAACGACTTCCCCAACGGTCAGCTCTAGCTAGCCCGTGCCTTATAAGCCGTAGCTAGCCACGAGCCTAGGCACTCTCTGCTTTCGCGCTCAGCCAATCTAGGCTTCGCGCGAACCCACCCACCCATCCCTATAATCCTGCGCTAATTGACCCCCAGTAGACCCTGTCTGTGGGTGTCTTTTGGCCAAATTGTAAGCAAGCTGACATCTTTGGCAAAACGTGCCCTAGGGTAAATCCACGTTCAAATTGAGTTTCTGGACAGACTGTTCTGGACATAACTGTACTTCGCTTTTCAATTTACATGTACGTGTACATATACCTATTCCATTACGGAAGTACATGTACAACAGTAGTGGCCGCGCGTGCTGGTACACTGCGCCACCTCCCCGACCCGGAGTCGGATCACGCGTTGACCCACGCGTAGTCGATGACCAACTGCCAGCTACCACATAAGAAGTTGATCTTTTGCTCTCCACCGACCCGACTTACCGATTGCGGCGCTGCGGCCGTTGCCGTCGACCCCTCCGGCTCACCCTCGATAACGTGTGTGGAGCCATGCGCGCCCATGCCGTAACGTCATGTGAGTTGCCGCCAGGCGAACGCCCGGCCTCTCACAACAACGACGACGCGCTTGAGTTTGACCACATATAAGGAGAGAAGCCCCCCTCCCCCCCCCCCTCGCGTTTGCCATGTCCTCGGCTTGGGGTCGGTTGACTACGAAGTCGTGAAGCGCAACGCACATGCCTACGCCAAAGCCGTGGGCGCCGACAACAATAAGGGCGCGGACGGGTTTCATCGCCGCCTCTACATACAGTACGGCAGGTCCGAAATACCTGCCCCTTCAAAAAAGGTAGGAGACCCCTCTAAGCACCGGGAGCGCCTCAGCAAGCGCGTCGGGTATCAATACATCAGCCTAACTATATAGAAGACTAGTAGCCGCCCGGGCGAGCACACATGCCAAGCGGGGTATGAAGATTGCCCACCATGGGTCGTAACGGCCGTTCGTGGTTTGAACCACGGCCCGTGAGAGGGCCACAGCGAAACTTGCCACACCCTTCACTCCCACCGCCAAGACCTTGTCTCAGACAGCCACTTACCAACGCGGTATGGTAGGTGGTGCCAGTGGGCAGCTTGTGGTGGACTTCCTCACCGTTTATGAGACTATGACCGAGGAACCATTCCATGCACGGTGCGAACCCATCCCTTCCCGACTGTCCCATTAGCTCACCTTGCCCATAGCACTAGCAAGCATCCCCTCCGCCTAACGTTATGCCCTTCATCCACGGGAGATACATAATGTTTAGAGGGGTAACTTTTATCGGACGTGTAAAACATATCATTCGTATAATATGAAATCATGCATATAAAACACACACACACACACACGCACACACATAGACAGAAACACAATGGCGCGCACACACACATACACACATTATTTTTCTCGCTGTCTCTCTCTCTCTTTCTCTCTCTCTCTCTCTCTCTCTCTCTCTCTCTCTCACACACACACACACACACACACACACACGTCCTCGCGCAAACACACACACACACACACACACACACGCATACACACACTGTCTCTCTCCCCCCTCTCAGTCAGACAATTTCCACACAGACTCAAACTCTTTCCCTCCCTCTCTCTCTCTCTCTCTCTCTCTCTCTCTCTCTCTCTCTCTCTCACACACACACACTCTCTCTCTCTCCCTTTCTCTCTCTCTCTCTCTCTCTCTCACACACACACACACACCTCTCAGTCATACAATTTTCACACCGTCAGACACACGCACACGGGATATTATTCATACATCGAGTATTATTATATTGTCACGAAGTCAAACACACACACACACACACACACACACACACACACACACACACACACACACACACACACACACACACACACACAGTCGGACAGAGAGAAAGACACGCATCAGCACGCAACCCAACGCACACAGCCGCACACATTTTTCATAAATATTTTACGATCACAACTTTCACACAGTAAGACACACAAAAACACACCCTGCTAAGTAGCCTATTGCGCGCGCACGCTCTTTCCCTCCCCCCCTCCCACTCTCTTTCTCTCTCGCTCTCTCTCTCCCCCCCCCCCCCCCTCCCACTCGCTCTCGCTCTCTCTCGCTCTCCCTCCTTATGTACATTTGGACCAAGTGCCCAACAACGTTAGCAGCAGGCATGTCCCCATACGCCTTTTCGACTATCATAATTGTGGTGGTATGGTGTGCTTGTGTAATGTGCAGATGACACCTTGTGATTGCAAAGTATCCAGGGCTGCCAGTCGATTCGAGCTGCCACGTTGCGGAGACTCACTAAAGCTATCCAAGCAATGGTTTCCGGACATAGCGGACGCCCTAGTTTCTTATGGCAGCACGAGTACAAGTACCCCGGTTTGATTTATATTATACCATTTATATACTTGTCGAGGTGATACGGGGTGATCGAGGTGATACGGGCGATGGTCCCCGTTGTTACGGGTACTAGTAACCTTGGAGCCCCTTTGGCGATGGACTTCTCGATGGCAGACGGCCCTCCAGCGTCTCATAACGAGAACTATGTTCACTCTTGGCTGCAAGACACCGTTGAGGCTCATCAACTCCTCTTGGACAAGATTGTATGCTTTGCTATGTCGGACTTCGGAGGGACTCACGCCGCTTTCCGCTTGATGATCACGTGTGCGGTACGCCGCTATGGTTTCTTGCTCCGCACCCTCCCCCCAGATATCTGCCGACCGTACCTTGCTACTGCAGATAGGGCCGTTCGTGCGGCAGTTTATCGAATCTTGGGCGTTTCTTTGGACGCACAAACACTCGATCAACTGAATTGTGCTAAACGACAGCTCTCCCTCCCGGCGGAGTTTGGGGGGCTTAATGTACCGTCCCTCGAGCTCGACGCCGAACCTGCTCACTATGCTTCATTCACTGCGACCCTCGCCAACCTGATTACTGATTACGAGTCCGAGTCGCTAGGTCCTTTGTACGGTCTCATCCGACAGGAACTACTGAATGTTGCCACTTCTACTTTACCGTGGGCGGTCCAATTGCGCAATTCGTACGACTCTATCTCCACTATGGGCGGGTTTTCGGAATCGGAGCTTGTGGTTTTGACTAACACACTGAACCAAAACCTTTCTGATTATGCCGGGCCCGATGTCGAGTTGGTGGTATCTACGGTCAACAATGCGGTGGTACCCGCTACCCAAGTGACTAGCCTACAACTTCCGACTCCCGATGCTCTTACTCGCTTGGGAGATTCTGGGGGCCACATCCAACGGGGCATTTCGCGCATTCTTCGTGCCCGGGCCTACCTTGACCTCTTGGAGTTTTGCAGACCTTCCCCACCGGACTATATGAGGGTGACTTCGGGTACGGGTCGCGGGGCTTTGGCTCTCTTCTTCGCTTCACATGAGTCAAGTTTCAAGGTGCCATCCGATTGCTATATGATGGCAGCCCACCGGGTGCTTGGCTTGACTGCGGAGCGCGCCGCTCATGTTCGAAAATGCCCTCGGTGCAATGAGGCCCCTTCAGAATCTCGCGGGTATGGATCTTCGTCGACGGTATCGGGCACCTTTATGTCGGGTGAGCGCTCAACAGCCGCTATGCTCATGGACCATATCCCCCGGTGCCCGTGCTCTTGGTATATCATTCAACTCCATGACCGCATTGTCCACGTGCTTGAAGAGTTCATGCTTGAAGCGGGGGCTACTAAGGGCCGGGACTTGCGGTTGGAGGTCCGCCGTATTCGGTCGGGAGCTTCACGTGATCGTCCTGGGGATGTGGTTTGGTTGGACTTCATGGCTCCGCACCGCCATCTTGTTGTTGATGTGACGGTTACAAGTGCTCGCACGAACACCAACGTTCCTCGTATAGGTGCTCGCCTTCCACTCCCTGGCAGCCTTGCATTGGGAGCTCAGCAAGGCAAACTTGATGCGGACCTCCGCACTTCCGCTTTGCTTGGCACGCCTTCGGTTCAGTCGGTCCATGACTACTACCCCTTCGCCATGGAGGATGGGGGCCGGTTGGCGCCGATGGCGGCTGAGTTGGTCGATCGCTTGGCTATTTTGGTGGCTGTACGTCGCTTCCCTGGCATGGGGGCCGCTGACTCTCGTTCCTTGCGCTCTGACAGTTATGTCCGTATGCAGCATTTTGTTCGTCGATCTACTTCTCTTCCGTTTCGGCGTTTTTTGGGGGATTTGCGACGAGAATTCATGCAACGTCTTTCTGCTGCTCTTCATGGCACTCTGGGTTCTTATCTCCGCGACGCTTTTCAGGAAGGCAGTGCTGATGCTGTGGCATGCCTTCCTGTTCCTCGGGCTTAGGTTTTTTCTTCCTTTCTTTCTTTTTCTTGCTTGGTGGCCTCCACTGCTTTTTCTTGTAAGAAATTTTTCAAAATTTATATTATGGTACCGGGAATGCAAGCAGTTGTAGTGATGTACAGGTACCCGCAAAACTGGGATGTCCAGATTTGGACATCCCAATTGTAAAAATCTTTAGAGGATACAAATAAGACCGTATCCACTGGATACAAGTAAGACCACCCATTAATAAATTTTAATTCGTATATTGAAAATAAGTACTGCTGATATGTATCCCTAACTTCATTGGTGGAGGATTTGCGCCAAACGCAATCTCAACAAACTACTGCGCAATGTTACGGGTGGGTTCATCATTACCTACTGCGCGTCGCTGGGATGGTACAGGTACCGGTACCTGTACTGAAAGGATACAGGTACCCGCTATCTATATGATACATGTACGAGTGAGATTGTAATTAACTACTACTGCGCATCGCTAAGATGGTACCCAACAAAGTACTGCGCAAACCATAATACGGGTGAGTACTGCATAAACCACTGCCTTTCGGGGCGAAACATGACCTCAGCAATCCCCATGGGCCGCTCTTACATGTACTAATAAATACAAAGAAAATGGTGGTATTGAAATGATTACAAGAAGTTAAACAAAAGAACAACGAAAGTAGTGGAATCCACTACCAGGAAAGAAGAAAAAAATAGGCACATAAGCCTAACCCCTCGGAGCAGGGAGGCAGGCAACAGCAGTTTCACCACCCTCCTACAATGCATCACGGAGATAGGAACCCAGCGCGCCATGAAGAAGCATAGCAAGGCGTTGCATGAACCCACGACGCACATTCCAAAGAAATCGACGGAAGGGAACAAATGTAGAGCGCCGTACAACGGTACAAACTCCTCTATGCGGGCGGCATAACTTTTAGACCGTAAAAAGCGAGAGTCCGCCGCACCCATGCTTGGGAAACGTCGAACTACCACCAGAATGGCCAAGCGATCAACAAGGTCAACCGCTATGGGAGCCAACCGACCCCCGTCCTCAAGAGTATAGTCGTGAACGGACTGAATGGAAGGCGTGCCAAGGGATGACGAATTGCGGAGGTCAACATCAATCTTAACATGTTGAGCCCCCATCACAAGACTGCCACGGAGAGGAAACGAAGCCCCCACAGCCGGAACGTTGGAATTCGTGCGCGCACTAGTGACCGTAACCTCGACAACCAAGTGCTTATATATGCAGAGCCGCAAAATCCAACCACACGAAATCCCCACGGCGATCTCGGGAGGCCTCATACCGGATTTGGCGAACCTCCAAACGCAAGTCTTTCCCTTTTACTTCCCCCGCCTCGGCTATTAACTCCTCTAAAACATCAACAGTGCGATCACGGAGCCGAATAACATAATGTGAGGAAGGACAACGGGGGATATGGTCCATAAGCATGGAGATCGGCGTCCATGAAAGAAGACGAGGTCGTGGAGGAGGAGCCCGAGCCACGGAGAGCACCCGGGACTCATTGCATCGCGGACACTTTCGGACATGAGAAGCGTGACCCGGCGTGAGGCCGAGCACCCCTATTCAAAAATGATGCCGCGGTCCCATCAAAGAATAACGCCATTGAAGCATGGCAAAACTGCAGTGATTCCACGCGATGTCGTCAAATAATGGGCAAGGGTGTTGGCTTCCCATCCGTCAACAACCGGCGTTTGCGACTCATCCCGTAAATAGTATTGTTACAACTGAAGCCCACACATCGCAAGGGAAGCGCGTTAGGGGCTACGGGCACCGTATCCGCGTCGGTAGAAAATCTGGGCAACACCTTGTTTGCTTATTGTGTAATGATATCCACGGTCGAGCCGAAGTTTAGTAGATATACCCATACTCTTAACGGTCGTACTGGCATGTATCCTTCGCGTAGCGATGCGCTGACGCGGCATTAAAAAACACTACTAGCAAGCCCGGGTTAAGAAAACGAGCTCTGACTTTTTTTATTACCTTCGCGTTATTAGTACTGATAAGTAAATATCGGCACGGGCAAAATGCAGCCGCGAAACCCCACCTTCCTGGCATTTCCCTCCCTACAACCCTCATCTCGGCCCCCTAGCCCGTTGTTTTCACTCGTATGGATATTAGAATTCGCTATGCAATCAACGCTGCCCACCTTCGCACCTCAAAGCCCACAACCGACGCATACAGTGGCATACTTGCGCGTGCACTAGCTGAATAGATGAATGCACTTTGCGGCGTGGTTACGCTTTATTTCCGGCTTAATCTTGGCACGCGGGCTACGGCCAGTGGCTAGTAGGTATGCGAAAACTAATTGGTAGCATATGCATGGTAATCGGTTGTGTCTTTAGAGCATGGCGCAGTGCCATCCTTTTTGAAACACTCACATGGCAGCGTCTTTGTAGTGGACCAACCCATTGAAACAAAACATGGCTGGCTGCGAGGAGTCCGTCTACGCCGTTGGTGTTGCGGTCGACCGATTGGGTGTCGAAGAAATGGGAGTAGACGAGACGTGAGGCGACTCTCTCCTCTCTAATGAGGGCCTTCTTGCCCTTAAATCGTCGAATATAGGTAAGTCGCGAGTCGACGGCCTGCTTGACAGCCTTGTGTGTCCAAGTGACTCGTCGTGCACGTCCCAAGCGTGCGCTCGTTCCGCTGCGGTAGCGGTAGTCGAACCAATCATCGCCAAAGTTGTTTCGAGCGCCGCGTCCGCAGATGCACAATAAACCCCATAGCACGCTAAGTGTCGATATTCGCCGTTAGAGGATGTTCGTGTTTCCTGTGTTAAGAACATGGATGTCTCGCCGTGTCGATGCGTCCACATTCCCGGGGTAGATGCGTTTTCCATTGGTGAAATTTCGTTGAACGCTCTAGGGAGTAAGTCAGTTCAGTCGAGGTACGTGGTCTTTGTAGAATTAGCATATACATGCGTGGCGTAGTCGTTCATCATGGTGAAATGCGTGATTTACCGGATAGAATTTGAAACGTCGTGGCAGCGCCCGGCAATAATATATCAATCTCTATATATCAAAAACATGTTCTCGCCCCCATTGTAATTGAAACCTCTATAATATCAATATGAACAATTATATGAAGGCATGTTTTTATGTATTGGGAGTGATAAAGAATGCCTTATTTCAAAGTCTTCTTGCGGCCGAAACGTAAAAACACGTCGTCCCACATGAATTCTTGCGTTTTGGATGCTAGAAGACTTTCAAAGAATACTTTGCGGTACGTTTTGGCGGGAACGCATTATGAGTCTGTTTTCTTAACCATGTACGAGGCGAAAATGCAAGAATACCATACGCTTCGCTAGTGCCTCGGGAGAATTGGTGGTACACGTACCACGTTTGTGGTACGTATACCACAGAAACGGCTCATCTTTGGAGCCTCCATACAACCTCCAAACCGAGATGTACGCGAAAGCTAATTCCCCGCGCAATGGGTCTCCCCCTCCCACAAAGTCACAACCCAGCTAAGAGGCAGGCATTGACATTTCAATTCTAAATGTTCGGTATTAGCCTAGCTTTTCTTATTCTGGATAGCCGGCAACCACACACGACTGACGAAGAAAGTTTGTGCCGTAGGCTAGCCCCTCTTCCAATCATGCGCTTGCCAACACGGGAAACGCCGACTCGCGACGGCCGCGCCCGTTACCGGTGATTGAGAGTGAACTGCCAGAAATAATATAGCAAAGTCCATGTTAGTTAAGCCTGCTTCATCTTCATGCGGTCTTCACTGTGTTTTCCTGCCGGGTGTGCTGGGCCCCCTTGTTCGTGGCCTCCAATTGCATATACCGAGGCGGTCGCAGCGAAGCAAAGAAACTAAAAAAGTGCAGCGATGTCAGCGCCCTTGCGCATCTAAACACCGCCATTCCATCCCCGTCTTTGCTCTGTTGCTCTCCCCTAGCCACACATAACCGCTAATGCCCCTTGGCTACGTAATTCAGGCGTCGCTAGACTTGGAGTAGAGTTTGAACCGACTTTGGTCGATAGCTGTTGTGGAGATTGCCTTCGCAGTGAGTGGATGAGCTTTACCCGCGAGCGACACAACTTACGGAGCGGCGCCGCGCTCCTAAGCGATATATAATTCAAAAGTACAAGTTAAAATTTCGGTCCGTACCACATGTTTTTGTGGTACACGTACCGTACCACCAATTCTCCCGAGGCACAAGTCAGAAAAGTCTGAGTCTGTTTTCTTAGCTCCGCCTTTAAGGAAACTTATCAACGCCACGAGGCAAACAGTTTTCCCTGACTATTCCTTCACTAGCGGCAACTAACATGCTTGGTCTGCGTTGCCATCAATAATGTTGTTCCATGTCCCGCAAGCGTGTGACAATATACATCACCCCACTTCACGCATGTAAATTGACATGAATCTATGTGTTTTGAACGAGTAAATAGGAAAGATTGGTTGATTGAAAATTAGATGCTGCATTTGTAACACCTTGGCAATGAAGTTGAATGATAAGTGCGACAATGTCCGAGTATGACTCCATTTGTATATGTCATTTGGTATGCTCTTCGGAATTTACGGGTGTGAACTTCGGGGATTTCAGCGTAGGGAGGCTGTGTCCTTAGGGAAGTCCAAATTGTATCAATCTACTTATTTGTTATTCACGACCGTAATTAGAACCCCCCTCAAATTGTATCAATATAGATGGCGATCATTGCTACTCGTGGCTTACAGCGCACCGATCAAGCGCCTTTATGGTCCACGCGGGCGCCTAGGGGGACGCTAACCGAAGACACGTGCGTGGGAGATTCAAAGAATACACCACACGCGTCGGGGATAGACATTAATGATGTGCCATCCATGGATAGCATTGATGACATTGCACCCGGCGGCGGCTCGACGGTGGTGTAACGAGAGAGGTACGCGCGAAAAAATCTTGGCATCTCCTGCATGTAATTCATTCATAACTTTGGGGCTACATTATCTCCCGCGCACGTGTCCTTGAGGTGTGAAAAGGACCAAGCACAACGAACCGTCGCATTCAGAGGATGAGGAATTGTCAGAGGGTCCGGTAACTGGGTTTTTGCAAAAGGGGGGTGGGGTCTCCAAGGCTTCGGATGCGACGGGGTATGAAATTTAAATGTAAAATATTTATAACATGTACCAGCCAACGGGACCGGTTAATGTATGTCGGCCCCCTTGATCACGCCTCCCCTGAGTAAAAGTTTTGCGCGAAGGGTAAGACCGGATACTCTGCGAAAGGGACACATGGCGAAACGTACTCTTACAATACCTGCGGGTTTTCATAAGGGGCTATATTGTTGTATTCAATCCTCAATAATTAACAAAACCCCGAAGCATTAACAACGGTAAAGATATTGACAATTAGGAGCAAGCAAAAGTAAATCCTCTAGTCTAAGATGCCAAATAAAACTGCCACTCTTTCCTCGCGTATCTCGGCCCGGTCCCGCCGAGACGAAACGCTGGCTAGGCGAGGCCGGTCAGCAGACAAGTCGCCGGCATGCCATCCTAACCGATCTTCGTGTCTCCAGTCGCGCCGGAGAGGTGAGGAAATGGTCGGCTAAAAATCCCTTCTCGCGCACGCGATCTTTGATCCCGCCGTCGTCTAGATCACCTCGCCTAGGGTCGTCGCCGCTCCTCCCGGCGCAGCGATCCTCCGTGTCGAGGTCCCCAGTCACCTCGGGAGCACTCATATCCATCTTCGGGCCGCGGGGTACGGACATTTCGCGAAACCTTCCTTACACGACTTTCTTGCAGCGGCACCTAAGATCGCTTCCGCCAAACTGTGCCGCTCCTCCGTTTGCAGCTCTTCTCCTGGCTCTTGTTGTGTTGTTGGCGTGCTCAATCCGCCCATTATGGTAGGCAGTCCTTCGGGAGCCTTGGCGCGGGTTACAAGCGCCTTGTGTTGGCGAAGCTTCTCGATAATCCGCCCCTAGCTCCAACGCCTTCCTCTCGTCAAATATCTGCCCGTAACCTCCTCGCCGCTGCATTCCCTTGGAGTACATGCTCACTAGAGGGAGTATCTAAGTGTTATGAGCGGTGAAATAAAATGTCGGACGGACCGGGCGGGAGATCTTGGCGCCGGTACGTAGAGATATCACTTCTAAAAGCCCTCCGTAAACCATGGAGAAATATGGGCATTCTTCAAGCCTCAGCCACCCCATATGCGAGTAAACTGGAGATTTTAGGGCTCCTCCATGTACGTTTTCAAGACTACCCGGATTAGTTCTCAGATGACCGGTTTGGGCAAGGGCGGCGACGTCTGTGCGTTGTGAAGCATTGCACGCAACACATCGCCCAATTTCCTAGCTATCGCTATGTATCTCTAAGAGAAGTTGTGCAGCCACACTGCAAAGACGAGAGAGCGACCCGCTCTACGCGGCGCTTGCATGCCGTGCGAAAGCATATTCGCTCTCGGCGTGGTATTGTCGTTGGCGGACGAGTACCGGCCAGTGGCTACGAGAGGGGCGGCGGGCGGTGGCGTCAACGATGTAAATCGTATGTAGTGGAGGCAAGGGCCCACTCATCATCTACACGCTATATCACGTAAACACGGCACTAGGCATTGATCATTGCGATACCTGGGAGGTTATTCATAATGCTGATTATGCATGGCAAAAAACAAATGTGTTTGTTTCCGTTTCCGACGACTATGTTGAAGCCCGCGCTGCTCCAAGAAGCTATATGTTGTCACGGCAAGTTCTAGAAACATTTGCGCTCGCCAGCATATCGGGCTCTCAATTTCCTGAGTTCACCGGGGAGGCACGGCAAAGCCTTCGCAGGAGCTTCGCAATATGAATTCGACGGCATAGCAGCGTCGGTAGGGTAAAATGGCGGTCGCGTAGAGTCGGGAACATAGGCGGGGGGGGGGGTGATTACAACACTACATCAGCTGAGCGATAAGAGGTAGCAAGGTGCTGGGAGCCATAGCGCATGTTATCGATGCGGAAAGGAGCCTTACAGCCCAACATAAAAAGCGTAGCATTGTAAACATCTAAGCTGCGGGACCGCAAACATTCTGGCTTTGCTTTTCTGTTTCGGAGAACATCGCATTTTATCGAGCACTATATTGTGGTGCTGCTGCATGGGTGCAATCAGCGTCTTTGCAATGGTAGTAGATGGCAAGGTGATGTGCCTAACTATAAGCAGTGAATTTAAGTAGTCTTCAGCACCATACAATAAAAACAATTATTTTGAATTGATGCAAGATAAGGTGTGTGTGTGTGTGTGTGTGTGTGTGTGTGTGTGTGTGTGTGTGTGTGTGTGTGTGTGTGTGTGTGTGTGTGTGTGTGTGTGTGTGTCGGTGTGTGTGTGTCAGTGTGTGTGTGATAGTGGTGTTTACAGAAACATGGTGTGCAAGGCTTCATTCTTGTGGCGTATGATACGCCCGAATGGCTTAAATATTGATGATGCGAGCAAAAAGTTGTAAGAACAACAACAATTGCAACATCGACAAGTGGAGCAGCAATAACATAGCTAGCGGCGACGAAAGCAACAATAGCAACGCCAACAACAACGATGAGATGAGCAGCAGTGGCAGCAGCGACGCAACGCCAATACCTACATTCACAGCATCGGCAACACACAAAACATTCTCGCAAACAATAGTAAAAGCATGAGCAACAGTTGCACAAGCAGGAACACAATTTGCTTTGTGGTAAGCCAAGTGACATAAAGAGCGCACATGGAGAGGGGTTATGCTGTCATTCACTGCCCATGCATGAGACGCGGGAATATGCTATAACCGGCTGCAATGCAAAGTCACTGTGGCAGCACCCACCCTCCCATGCCAAGCATGAAACCCAAGCCACGAGCCACGGAAATGTGGCAGTTTACCTCCTTGCAGACTGCTAACACAAAGCAGTTGTTGCTACATATGGGAGTGCATAATACGGAGAGAATGAAGATGTATGAATGCTGGGCGTTAACAATAGAATTCAAAAAAATGGCGTCTCTCTGCAAATCAGCGGTACCGTATATCCTTTATATACGTACACGATCTAGCGATTAAACCGCGACAATACCACGCGCCCCCTCCCGGCTTATGTCATGGCTCACGTCTAGTACGGGAACACTTCATGCTCCGTCATTTCTCAGATTCCTTGATCGGTAAAGCAGCGGTACCGTATATCCTCATGTATAGTTACATGATCTAGCGATCGAAGCGCGACGCAAAGCACTCGGTGCAAGTTCTTGCAGTCTTCCGTAAACAGTTGCATGCATAATGCACACCCACCAACAAACAATCGCCTACTTGCATACAATATGGGGCAAAGTGAGCTTCAACTTTTCTTTACAAATGTGTCCCTCGCAACCATGCACCCTACGTACTACGACCTCTTTTAATGCCTACCATCTCCGGTTGTGTCTCCCTCGCTTATACATACCACTCCTCATGGTAAGTTGTTGATGCCCGCCACAGAAATTCCTGCATGGTCCTACCCACATGGTCCTTTCGTCCTCGGCCGTGATCGCATTTACGACCGCGTCCACGCCGTCGAAACAATCACTACATTTGCTCTCCTCCTCTTTCCTAGACGCATGTATATTCGCTCCGCCCGGCTTACGACATGTCAACCATGACACACAACCACCAACAAGAGTGAGCTCGATACGGTACAAGGCTTTAAGAAAAGCAAACGGGCACATGATGGCCAAAGCCAAAATATTCATACGTGCTACGAGTATACACATCTTACGTCATGGCTACATAATGGGATCCTATCCTCAATGTGACATTTAGCGATCTGGTTAGCCAATAATAGCGCCCGCCGGCGGCACAGCAACGGCGGCCCCGGAGGGGGGTACGCTCGCAGCCCCGTCGGCACCCACCCCCGCCTCCTCGTGGTGGGTGCTCGTAACCCTAATGCTGTGCCAAGCTTGGTATGGTAGGGGGCTAGGGGGGTTGAGCCGACAACTGCGATCCATGCGATCAATAGCTGTCGGGAAAGGAGTAACGTATCCTACCGTCACTAAAGACAGTAACAGATCCAAAGTACTACTAAAGTACTACTGAACCACATAACGGGGATGGGTCGGCAGTTTGAATGAGCTACACCGACCGTCTTCGCTCCGGGCCTGGCCTCCCGATGAGCGACAGACTGGTGGACATAGGGCCCGTTGAACAACATGCACCGTCCACCTGTCCCCACCCGAGCCTAGCTCACCCAGGTCATTGGATCCGTAGCGACACCAGACGGTACACACAGCAAGGCGCAGCTCCCAGAGTTTTGAAGTTCGTCTCCCCGACAGCTCTCGCGCCACCCACTTTGAAATCCGAAAATGTACCCACTCTAGTACTAAGACCAGTCAAAAACAACCATCGCTTACAAACCCCCCCCCCACCAGGGGCGGCGCGCCACACCGTGCCCCACCGAGCGTCCGGACGTTCACGTCCGCCGCCTACATCCTCCAAACCCATGCCCCATCTGGCCTGGTCGTGTGCCGCAAACACACGCAACCTACTCGAAAGCACAATATAACCCAAAAATCCTTCAACCCACTCTTCGACTTCCACTCGGAAATTATATCTTCGTCCCCTGACCTTCTCCCCACTTACAGACATGTGCTCTTGCGGGACCGCCCGGAGCATGCGACCCATGTGGACCTCTCCAACCCCAAGACTCGCCTCGCACGACACCCACTCGCACCCTTCCTTACTGTGCCTCAGCCACCCCCGCAAAGGCACCACTTGGGCACACCTTTGGACCCATCCCCCGGTCGAGGACTCTAGACCCCTCTGGTCTTGGCGCCCCCACGGTCAACTACAGACCTCGGGCCGGCCGACGACCTCCCTTCCCGTATGATCGACTCCTACCTTTTTACATGCCAGTACTCCACCTCCCCACCCCCACATCGCCAGTTTCTGGCTTCATGGTATGTTCTTCCCGGATTCAACCCACCCCCCCAATACGGCGCCCTCGGCCTGCTCGGTTTCCCGCCGCTGGCTCCTCGAAAGCGTCAACTGGATCACCGACCTCCCTCTCCGCGCGAAAAACTCGATAGGCCGAGACCTAGCTCACCACTCGCGATGGACGGCGCGAGTCACCCGAACCCCCCACCCGTCTGCCCGTCCGTGTAACGATGCCACCCCCCTGCCCGACGACCTCGTACCGGGCTTTAAAAGAGATACGCATGGACATCCCCACCTAATGTGTCGCGGTCGGTCTCATGTACCAGCTCACTTCACAGCGGCGTGAACTCCGCTCACCCGGTCCAACACCAACCCCCGCATCGCTCCCTCCCCCTTTGCTAACAAAACTGAAAAAGCAGAAAGTCCATTTCCTCCGAGTTGCTTCGATCCCCCAAGTCTCAGGACACCGGATTAAGCTTCGCTGCCCCTTGTTCAGAGACATATCCGGCCGAGAAGCGATCGCCCCCCTACATGACCTCTTCACCTCACACCTGTCGACCGAGCTCGCCCCAACTGATTCCAACCAGACGACCTCACCCCCCCGTCAGGTGGACGACCTGCCTGAATCGGTCCAATTCCTCCTTCAATTCGCGGACGCGATCCAACTCGTGGACGACCCCACCCCGATCGAGAGCGACCCCTCCTCTCCGTGGGTAAATATCCTCCACTTGCCCAATAACCCCATATTTTCACAGTTAGGCCTAGTTTCACTGAACCTATTTCCTACTTCACTCCATGAACCTGTACCCCCTAGCCCCAATCTTCACAAAATCACCTTTACACCCCCCCGGTCACTGGACACGTCCCAGGCACCTCCTCGGCTAACACATGCCTCACCATTGTCCTCATCCAGTCCCGCCAGACCCTATCCTTACCTTGCACCAACGCTGACGGCGTCATCCCCACCACAGACTGGTTGTACACACTACTTCACCAGACATCAAAGGAATTCACAGCACATCACACCCCCTTCACATCCACCGCCCACACCCCCTTCGACCTCACACACCACACCTCCCTCCAAAAATTCCCAGATGGCTCCTACTTCCGCTCCCACCCCTCCCCCTCCCCCATCATCAACACCAACATCCAAGTTTCCCTCACCACAGGGATGTACTGCATTCTCATCTCCATCAACGGCACAGCCACAATCCCCCTCCGCCACACATACATCCACAGAGGTGCACTCACCCAATCCTCTTGCACCCTCACAATCAACCCCACCACTATTCCACCTCTGGCCATGCCCGCCTCTCAGACCCAGCTCTCACTACCACCCCCTCCCCCCAACCCCTCACTCACACAAAACACTATATCCTCTACCGCAACTCCCCCACCCTCCTCCTCCAATGGGCCCACCATCTGCAGACCTGTGACATTTCCACCCGCGGGCAAGCTGAGACGTCCGACTTCTCGATGATGGACGCCGACGACGACGCCCCTCTCGACCTCACCTCCCTCCGCGACATACAACTCTCTTCAACCAACCATACCCCCGCCCAG